>JANTPZ010012513.1:0-10576 GCA_025593235.1 Vachellia pachyceras | reverse complement strand
CTTTGGTGGGGCCCACACGGAAGCTTCATTTCATTAGGCAACCATTTGCAGGGTCGAATCGTATTTTGATCTTCAATGTCACGAATTTTAATGACATTATAGTTTTAGATTACTGTCAAGAAGACCAATTTTAATATTAGCTAGCAAAATATATTAAAAAATGAAAACATTTATTTTGACTTTATTATTGTTATATAAGAACATGGGTGTGATAAATGTTAGTTTTGGAGTATAAAAATGAGATAACTACTTGTTTATTACTAGTATAATATCGGCATTATTTAATCACTATCTAATTATAAATAGGTGTGTTAGTTTTTAGGGAAATTAATGAATTTTATTGGTTATAATGATTTTAATTGAACTAGTTAGTTATGCATATAAAATTATATTAGATCATTATATATGATGAGTAAAATTTATAAATAGGGACTATGTACTGAGTTTTCCTGCTTTGTATTCTATTAAATCTACTATCTTTAATACAATTCGTTTTGTTCCGTAATTCACACCGTGCATCAAAGGGCAGGATAGTAAATATGTCTCTTCTGGAAGGTCAATAAATGGATTGAAAAAGTTTCTTGTGCTTGAGGAGCTAGCACACCACCAGATTTATTATTCATCTAGAGCTAGAGCTAGAGCTAGAGCTAGAATGCTTCGAATCTCTTTTATGGACAATATTAAATTGGCCATTATATTTAGCTGCGGCTGTATTTATAAATATTCTGACTTTTCAAGACAACCAAATTGAGTTGGTGGGAAATTGAAGGAGGCGGTTATTTATGAGCATGCTTGACTTTTTGGCTATTTACATTTAAGAATAGATTATATTTCTAGAACATGCACATCACATACTTTTCAAAACGAAACACACTGTATACCTGAGAATTCTGTTGGAAAGAAGTAATTTACAAATTTTTAGATGATTTTACAGATTTCAATATGATTTTTATGGATTTCAATATGATTTTTACGGATTTTAAAATGATTTTCTTTCGACTTACGTACATCGTTGGGGAAACGAACTTCTCAAACAAGTACAATCTATGTTGTCATATGATTGTTATTTCATATTCTTATTTTCAAATGGTCAAAATCTGCGATTCTTTATCATTATTGTATAGCATGAGACGATCAAGTTTGAAGATTCATAAACATGTTTGATTTGAAGACTTGGTCTCACTCTCACATGTGATTTACGATTATTTCGTGTTCAATTACTTTAAATGTCAGAAAAATCCAGATTGTTGCTCAGAGAGTCCGCAATATGTGTGGCAGCCTCACTAATCAAATTCATGCCCAAAGCCGACCTTATATATATATATATATATATATATTATAATATACTGATACTTGTAATGCACTGTATTATATCATGTCCCACATGCATATACAAATCTTGTATCCTTGCAAATGCCTTATCTACATTTTATTATCATGGAAAAAGAAATTAAATTAAGACTATTAAAAAACTAATAATTTGTTGTGCTAATTAATTGATATCACGTGTGTGCAGGTTTCAGCTTGCAAGAGGTACCCCAAGATTCTTAAAGAAGAACGAGTCAACTGAACCCACCTAGCCTCATCAAATACGATATCAGAGTGTAAATATCAGTTCAATATATATATATATATATATAGATTTTGAACTCATAGCTTCAACTTGTCACATTGCCTTCTTCAGTGCTTCAAGGGAGATGATCAGGTAACCATACTTTTTTATTCAACCATGGCAAAAAAACACGAGTAGATGTATGCTTTTATTGGAGATACTTATATCCATCGTATTATTAAACGCTAAACGTTGGCGCATCACTTGTTGTTTTTTTGTTGGGAACCAAATTGTGATGGCTGTTTCTCTTTTATTGGCACAGGTTTATCCGAAGGATATCGCTGAGTCATTAACTTGACACTGAAGAGCAAAACCCTAACACTAAAAATTACAGTATAAAGAGTCGCAGAAGAATTATTGTGCAGGTTGGTGATTGAGTAAATGTATATACATACCATAGAACTCCACAGGTTTTTTTTTTTTGGGTTTTAGAAATATTTTTCATATCCTTTTCGTGTTGTATATCAAAGAGAAATGACATCCCTGCTCAAAAAGTGTCAATTTATCAAGTTGTAATTTATGATCATTAATGGTTCAAAAAGTACTGTTGATTAAATATTATTTTATTTTTATTAAATAAAGCTGCAAAAATCAAGTTGGCAAGTCTTACACATCACCTCGGTTGATCCTCCCGATGATTAGTGCCGGACTCAGGAGTTGAACTCAGAGGGTGTAAAATAAATTATATAATACTAATATATAATTAGTTTTTTTGGAAGTCGTACGGTTGAATCCGCTCAACTGCATCTAATATATAACAAGTTCTTTTCGCCTACTTGGTACTAAGCTCATTTTCAAATTTGTATTACTAGATATTCAAGTAATACAGATCAAGACTTTGCCACTATGGTGCCCCTCAGCAATGTTCTTTTAAGAGGGTGATTTGAACATAGTTTGCCTACTTTTATTCAATTGGCTACGAGTAATAACTATTATTGTAGCAAATGAACTTTCTTTCCTTTGGAAAAGTATAATGGTTAAAAAAATCTAATTCCACCTACTAGCTGGCTTGAGATATAAAAAGTTTAATCTCGCCAATGACCTATCATGATGTCCATGAGAAGATTGGATTAGATGACTTAATATGATGTTTCTCTCAATATGATGTAACGGCTTTGTGTATAATAATTAAGAGTGCAAGCCACAAAGTGTCCA
Organism: Vachellia pachyceras; assembly: GCA_025593235.1. Taxonomy (NCBI): domain Eukaryota; kingdom Viridiplantae; phylum Streptophyta; class Magnoliopsida; order Fabales; family Fabaceae; genus Vachellia; species Vachellia pachyceras. The sequence goes on along the minus strand of JANTPZ010012513.1, from coordinate 7,809 downwards.
CTAAGTTTATTATTACAAGTTATAAAAAGGTGGAGCGTAGTGTACAAGCTCTCATCCCACTTGTTCAATAACAACACTACCATTTTATCAGCTTTACTGCTATCAGCAAAACAATCACACTCACTAATCAAGAAGAAGAAACCAGAATAAAGAAGTGGATTAACCTAGCTAGTTACATCCTATCTATGAAAAAGTAAAACCTAGGTGCAACGTAATGAAATGCAGAAAACAAACAAACAGGACTCAACTGGATTAGCTTCAGCCTTCACCTTCGCTGTTGTGTATAATCACACTATTTAATACGCAAAGTGAAATACTAATAGGTTAGATCTAACGAATGAGTTAATCCTCTCAAAAAGCGACTAACTAAGGTTCAATTCATATTAAGATATATGCCCACATTCAGTGTCTCAAATATGATTATCTCCATTAAGAGGATACCTATGCTTGAGGTAAAAAATAGGATGAGTGAAATGAATATCGAAAATGGCCCACGAAACATACTCTTTGGATAAAAATCTATTATTACCATTCATTGCTCATACATGCACTTTAAATGAGGATCCAATTCAATTCATCGTTGCAGAATTGCTGGGAATCCTATATGGGATTAATTTATGCTGGCACAAAGGTTACAAGAAATGTTTGAAGTCCAATTGTCTCCAAGCCATCAATTTGATCACTAAGGGATGCAACATTCATCATCCCTATAGAGATATTATAGATGTCAGACTCTTGATTTGCAGGCAATGACAGGTGGTAAAAGATTACCTAGGGAGGATAATAGTAGTATCGGAAATGCGGGCCAGCCCACCACCAGATCGCCAAGTGGCGGGCTGGAAAACTCGCAGCCCGCCAACCTGCTAACTTTTTATTTTTTAAAAAAAATAAAAAATACATTCTTTTTTCCTTTTTACCCAATTTTTTCCTAAAAGATTGCATATTTATGCTATTCTCTTTCAAATTTTATGATAAGTGTTCAATAATTTCCTAAAAATAGAATTTAATATTACTTTTTTCTTTGTAAAAAAATATTGAGATGAAAAAAGTAAAAAATATATATATAACTCCAGCCCACCAATTTTTGCGGGCTGGCAGGCCCAACCCGCATTACTAGCTCTAGATTATGGCATGACTGACCACTTAGCTAAAATATCGCATAATATTGTTGGAAATCTTTATACTCTTGATTAATTGCCTTTAGATGATCAAAGGGGGTGGACAGATGAAGAAACTTATCTCTTGCTTTGTTGTTTGTAATGCACTTTTGAATTATTGATTGTTAGTATTATTAAAAAAAATTAGGCGCCAGTTTACTGTTAATGATAACAAGACAACTTATATTGGTTCACATAATCATCCCTTCTATTTTTCTTCCCCTACTCATGTTCGTTTCATGGGCTTTAGCATTACATTTTTCTTTCTGGGACTAGGGGTTCTGTGTAGATTTTTTCATAAATCATGGGTATCATTTTACAGGAGATAATTTTATACGAGGTATTCTCTAATATTTTATTATGTTTGAGGTATTATCCGGTATTGAATATTGATATCTCTCTCAATGAGGATTCAAACTTTGGTTTGTTGCATTATAAAGGACCGTAACTCTCTCAGCTAAACTTAACTCTCATTTTGTGAGTTTTATAGGTTCAAGTTGTAGAAAACATCTTCGATAAAAGCTACTCCTCATTAGGTCAAATAATGCTTGAATATGACCTAATCAAATAGTCATATAAAAATAAATTAATAAATTTTAAATATGATTGTCTCTATAAAAAAAATCACTTAATGTTGGGTTTATTATTTTTTTTTTGGAGAATTGTTGGGCTCAACAAAGCATGATAATCTTTTAAGGTCTTCTTACTTGAAAAGGGACCAAAAACAATTCTTAGGCCCACAATACCAATCCCAAAAACAACATCGTTTATTTCCTTTTTTTAAAAAGAAGTCGGAGACACCACAAAACCAAAGCCTCTAGCGACGTCGTTTTGAAGCATCCCGACTCGAGCCGGCGAGCGTTTTCCAGAAGCAACAGCCAACAAGTCGAGAACAAGCCAGGGTTCAAGAGTCAAGGCAAGAAGAAACACCTGGGCGGGGTGTAGCGCAGGGTGATGAGGATTACATTTGACTCAGAGGAGACGAACTCGGAGCCGAGGCGCTCAGCAACGCCCAAAGAAGAAGTTGAATGGGTTCCACTTGAGAAACACCCAGTCTTCGTCGCTGGGAACTACTCCATAGACTGTGATTCCGGCGTTGCATTTTCCAGAAATCTTGTGGCCTGGGATGGATCCTCTCGCCTCTATTTCTGGGAACCTAAGAACAACTGCCTCCGTCGTCTGTCCCTTCGCCTGGGCGAGCCTGATCCTACTTCTATACTTGCTGCTTCCCCTTCTAAGGTCTTCTTCACTCTCGACGCAGTTGCTAAATTAGGCTCCGTTTTTTTTTTTACTTTCTTGTTCTTACAAAAGTGTTTGAGCTTAAAACATATGACCTGAAGCTAGGAGTAGAATAAGGGAGTTGTTGCAGTTGGATTGGTGGAAATTGAGTTTGATGATTGGTCAGAATGGAGGATTTGAGATGATAGCTTTCAATTCTTGAGCCGACTTCAAAGTTTAAGCACATTCTTGAGATTCTATAAGGAATGGCTAGCCTTTAACCATTTTATTTTGTTTTTTTAGAAATGCTGTTCAAAATTGAAATTGAGCAAACTGTTTTGCAAAAATCTTAGCTTTTCGTAGTGATAAATTTTTGTTGATAAGTTCAACGTTGACTGAGTATGCTCAAGAGTCCCCATCATGTGGTACTGAAAGTATGAGCTAGCAGTGTACAACGAAACTATGGAGTAGATATAGCAAGTGAATAAACGATGACGCTAACTCTAACTATTTGCGCGTGCATTATATAACAATTAAAAGACTAAATAGAGGAAGCAGAGTGAAAGCAGGACTAAATTGGCGCATTCTCCATTCAATGAAAAATTCTGGCTTGCGATTTGGTGAAATTCGCTGGGTCTTATAGTGTTTACTGTTTAATATACAACAATTTGAAACTTTGTGAATCATTTGATAAAGTTCTGAAGACTTGGGCAGGCCTTTGTTCTTGTTTTTGTTTGATGTTTGACTTGGAGGCTATGAGATAATGGTTGAAAAAGTTTGTATTCTGTTTTTTTTAATAAAAAAAAAGTTTGTATTTTGAGTCAAACTAACAACGCTAGTTTTAAATGCTACAGCTTTATGACAAAAGCTACAATAGCTCGTTTGTTTTTCTATACACTTGGTTTGTACTGTTTAATAAAGAATGCCAATACTTCCATAGGTATTGCGAGCAGATGTGGAGATCGATTTTGTTATCCACAACATCTCTATCAACAGGAATGGATCAGCATTACTTCTTTTTGGTTCTGAAAGACTGTGCGTCATGTATCTGTATGGACGGACATCCAAAAAGGATGTAAATTTGATTTGCAGGTACAGATAGTAATGAAAATAAATTCTGTTTGGACCTTATGCAACTAGCGATAGAGACATAGACATGTGTAGTTAATTTATGCTTCATTCTTCCCATGAATAGAGCTATTTAGTTTGTACTTTTTTATTTTTCTGCATCCATTCTGGTCATGGGTTTCTTTAGTACTGTTCACTTGTTAGATGAATTATAATATTATATATTTCCAATTGTTTATTTCTGACCTTTAATATTAGAATTGAACTTTAAAATGTAGTGCATGATTAGAAATTAGATGTTTACCTTGTGCATAGTTTCCTGATGTCAGAGTGTAGAGCTTTATCTTGCCATCTTCGAGAGTCGTATCTCACATACATTACCTTTTTTAACCTGCCTTTTGGGCATCCTATCACAGAACTATTATGATTGGTTCACAAACATATTCCAAGAATAGCAATGATATACGTGTGGTAAAAGCCTTATGGCATCCAAATAGCGAATGTCATGTGGGAATCCTTTCTTCTGACTCAGTTTTCAGGTATGTTTTCCGTTTTTTTGTTGTTTTATGCTTTTTATTTTTTTATGCTTTTTATTTGGGTCTAAATATTTTTGTAGATTGCTTTTATGAAGATGCTGCTGGTTTGAATACTGACTGTACAGCCAGTGTTCATCCTGGTTTATATAGACCCAAAAAGACGTTGACATTGAACCAAAAACATGAATGAATTCATGATGAGCTCAAATATAAAACTTTTCAGCATACATTTTTTCACTCAAGATGAGATACAAGTTATACTTGAAAATTATTTAAATGAATCCCCTGACAATTATTTTTACTTTGGATCAGTGAAATGTTATCAATATTTTTGTTGAAGAACATTCCTACGGTCTAGCAACTGCATGCCTCATACCATTTAATTAATATATTTAATGGACTCCCAAGTTTGTTCTAAGATGAACAAAGTCCATATGAAGTTTGATTGTCAAAAATGTAACTCCAAGATTGTGACTTGGACAGTATGAGATGCCTAAGCCTCACATTGAATGCTCATTGAGGTATTTTATTGAGTTGGTTATTTCACCTCAATTGCTGAAATCCCCGGGGAGGGGGATTCCCATTCCATTTGAGTACCTATCAATTGGTATTACAAAATGTTTCCAAAATGGGCTACCTGCAGAAGGTTCTAGACTAGTTGTTGAGAAAGGCGAGTGCAGTGTCTCAAACTGCAATCACCTTGATGTTGGCTCTCCAAGGAGCCAATTGATGGGGAGGTAGTATGGTATACCTAGCTTGGAATACTCAATTGGGGTGTTCAAGTGGGCCTGTTTTCACACCTCGACAACTTCTTTTTTTGGGGGTCGGGGGGATTTCCCCAACCCACTTGAGTGTCTGTCTTTACTCTATGTTATTTAAATCTTGCCTTTGACATGTGCCCTGGCATTTATATCATTCAGAACTCTTCCCATCCTTTGATATTTCTTAATAAAATGTCATTTTGACTTTTTAGTGTTCAAATGTCTTTGCAATGGATATTGCATCTGACTCATCTGATTTGTTTTCATATCTACTGGTCAAAACTTATTATATTATCCCTTCAAGCCTTTTCTCTTAAACTTCTCTGAATAAAAAGGTTGTGTTGAAACCCTCACATTTCTCCCTTTTTTAACATCTGTGCTGTTTGGTTTGCATGTTCAAACCATGTTGCACGCAAGCCAAGACAAAATTCTCACATACTTACCGCGGAATCCGTAAAATCACTCTTCCAACGGATTCCCAAACATGCACAAATTATTTCTTGGTTGAATAAGCTTTAAGCTGCACATCTTTATTTAAATCAATACTCACATTATCTTGCTGGCCCTTCTTCTGCAACCCATTCTTGTAGGCTTTTTAATTTGGCTTTGGATCCTTTGCAACCTGAGCAAGAGTATTATTTGCAGCCTGTGGATCCAGGCAGCTCCAGAAGTGCTTCATCAATGTGCCCAGCTGATTTTTCTTTTGGGGGTGACCACTTATGGGACAGGTTTAGTGTAAGTACTGCTAATATTCTGATCACTTATACACATTTTTTTTAATATTTTCAATCCTCCTTTCATCTTTAAAATTGGTGGTGGTCATTTGTTTGAATTTTGGTAATGATCTTACATTAGGTATATATTCTATTTCAGTCAAGTACAATTTATTTAATTCACTCAAATTTTATCATAAATATTTTTTAATATAAAAAAATTCTGTTTCATAATCTGTAACTGTATTGTCAGAATTGATGGAATCCATGCATGTGGCTCTTGCACGTTTAAACAGGATCATTGATGGCTGTTAGGTTCCTTTGATGGTTGAAAAGGCCTATTTTTCTTCTTTGAAGCCCCTAAATTTGAGACTGTTGAGTTCTCTTCCATTTAACAAAAATCATGCAAGGTTGAAGCAGAAAAAAAGCTACATTCCCTTCTTTGTTCACTCAAATTACAGATTTGCAGATAAAATGAAAGATGAGTGAGTCAAGAGGGGGGGTTGGCATAGGAAGAAAGCAGGTCAATATAACTTTGGTCCCGGTTTTAATGGAGGAAAGAAGCATGAGAGAGAGAGGGGGGGCAGGGTTTTCCCCCCCTCTTTGGGCTGGAGAGAAGACCTTATGACCAAAAAGGAAGGAGAAGGCTTGGTGAGGAAGATAACTCATGTTTAAAAAAGAATAGCCAATGCCATTTTGGCATTAAGACTAAGATCACTCTAGTTAATAGTGTTATAGATTAGGATACTGCTGAAACTTCACTCTAGAAAATTGTACTATATTATTTTCATTTCTATCTTTGCCAGAGTTTGTCATCTCATCTGTTTGAACATTTGGCTCCTCGAGCTCTTTTAATTATTGCATTTGCTGGTCAAAGCGTAATTGAGCAAACATTGAATAAAACAGTTTTAAAATCTTAGTTTAGCATACTATGATGTAATATTGCTTTTTACTACACATTTATCATAACTGGTTTTCCTTCCTAAATGTGTCCTGTGGTTTGTGACTCTGTATGATATTATTAAAAATTCACTATGTTGTATCTCGATCGGTAATGTCTGTCTAGATATGTTAATCTTTAAAAAGGTGCCACAATGGCTGCAGTTCATTGCGTTTTAAGTTGCTGAATTTTTTAACCAATAAAAACTTATTCTCTATTTTATACATTAGTGGTTTAACAGCTTTACTATTTTTTCCTGCTTATCTGTGCCAATGACCAGGTATTTATTTTGTTTGGTGATGGAGCTATTTACATCCTCTGCCCAGTTGTTCCTTTTGGAAGGTATTATATGCTTGATATTCTATCAGTTTCTATCTGCTTTCCCTTAAATGTGTCACCATGTTTTATGAATGAACACATCATGTCAATTTATTGTGCATGTCGTCGTGTGTCTATAGCTTGATACATTAGTGAGTGTTGACTCTAAGTTGAGATAGACAGGCCCAACCCAAACCTATACTATCTTAGGCTATATGCTAACAAAGTGAGACCGCTGTCAATTTATTGAATGGCAGAGATATCCCTTACTTGATTGTCTGAAAAAGTTTAGTAGTCCTGTACAACTGTCTCCCTTTTGCAAAGCTAATGATGCAATAAAGACTAACATTTTAAGAGCTTTCTATATGAAGTTTTTATGTATGATGGACAAATATTGGAAACAGACCATTTTCTAGTTTTTTATTGTCTAGAGCGAAGAAAATAAGATATCAACACGCATCGCATATTAAGATACTGGCCAATTTGTAAATAATTGAGTTCATCCAGAACTGGTTCAAACTATAGAAATCACTTATATAAATTTGACGGCACATCCTAGAATGAGGTAATCGTGCTTATTATGGCGAGGACTAGGACCAAAATTTGTTTTGTTCCGGCCTTTAAGCTTCAGGCTTTAGTGTCCACTTTTAGAACTAAGTTATTGTTGTTAGAATCATTTAACTATGCTGTTTCCTTGGCAGAGCTTTTTCTGTTTTTCAAGTAGAGAAACTTCTGGATTTTAATTTAATTGTCCACAAGTATTGCCAATATGCCCTGTTATCATTTGAAACACAGCCTGACAGTGCTATTGCCTTGGTCATATTTAGATGCTAAATAATATCGTGTAAATTGATGATTTGATGTCTTTATTTTGTTTATATTGATTGTATGCTATTCACTGATGCTTCTACTTTTGTGTGATTGATGTTTTACTTTTACTTATTTGCAGTCTCTTCAAATCAGAATCTGTGCTAGAAATATATAATGATGCTCATACGTGTGGACTCAATTCTGCAAACTCCAAAGCTGCTAGTAATTCAAAATTGGCAATCTCATGGTTGGAAGCAACATTCCCTGAGTTACAAAATGAAGAGACAG
>JANTPZ010012512.1:0-10314 GCA_025593235.1 Vachellia pachyceras | reverse complement strand
TTTTATTCCCATCATTGGAGGACTTGGGCAGCCTGCTTCATACAGGCTGCATGGCGTCGATATAAGAAACGGATGTCTGCCAAAGATCTTGCTTATAGGGAATCCTTCACCATGGATGAGAATGTGGCCAATGAGAGAGAACAGGGGGATGAAAGTCCTGCTCATTCAAATTCTTCTCAAACTAAATTAAACCTTGGGGTCACATTACTTGCCTCAAGGTTTGCTGCAAACACAAGAAGGGGTCTCAAGATTAAAGATGACCTGCCAAAACTACAAAAACCTGAAGAACCTGACTTTACCGTTGAAGCTGATGATGACTAGCTTACTATAAGTCTATATACAAAGGCACACTGCCACCCTTTCCCTAGGATAATGATTCCTAGTTCACTTGAACCTGCTACCCTTTTTACACCTTTGACATGTATCAGTCTTGAATTTAGTGAAGCAGGTAAATGAGGAGAAAGACCTGGCGAGTCTTTGTTAATTTGTTTGCTGGTGCTTGAACACTTAACATACATGATTCAATCTTCATCAGCATTTTGAGTAATTATGCAAACTGTAAAGTATGCGTTTCGAGTCTGTTTGACCGTTCAAATGGCTGGCTGACTATAGATAGAGTGCCTGTTTGAGAATGCTGTAGAGAAGTGCTTTTACATAAGTTGAGGTAAATATGTGAAGGAGATTATCTCGTTTTACAGAAAAACACTATTAAACAAGCGTTTAACTTTTCCAAACACTCCAACAAACAAGTTCAGAGGGAATGCAGTAACTTCCTTCCCTGCATTTCCCCTCGCCTTGATCTCATTCATAGACCTCCAAGAAGAAAATTTATTCCCCTATGGGCCTTTCAACTATTTTTCGTATGAATGGTTGTTTATTCCAAAAATTTGTTTTAACAAAATTTTCAGACTTAACGTCTATTGGTGAGGTTTTGAAGAAGAGAGAACAATATGAAAAGTAATTTAAGTATTAATTATAGGAGTTAAATTGATAAATAAACATTAATGACTTTACAAATGTCTTATTTTAAATACAAAAAAAAAATCCTTCTACAAGGTATTTTATAGTAGAGACCAGGGTGAGTTTTAATTATTGAGCTTAATGGCTAAGATAAATTAATGGATTTGCTGGACAATATTAATAAGAATATAAAAAAGAAAAAATTCACAAAAAAATAATAATAATTTAATAACAGCATTGCATTTCTTTTGATTTTATGATCAATCTCGGAGGAAGATGTTCTTTTTCCTGACTCGTTACTACTGTTTCAAATTAAGAAGGAACAAAAGTAACCAAGGGTCAAAGTTTATCAAAATGATGAAGTATGTCTGCTCTACAGCATTTATTTACAAGCCTAAATTAAAGAACATATCTTTGTGCAAATTCATGTGTCATATATCTCCAGGTTTTCAGTACCATTCTTTTTCATGGTCAATACTTGTCGAAGTTATAGAACTCTATGTTCTTGTACTTCTGGGATATAATCTCAGCTTGAACTTTTCTTGCTGTGTCTGTGGCACAACCAACAAGAATAAGAATGGATGTTCCAGCGAAACCCCTAAATGCAGTCAGATGTGTAACCTGCTCAACGACAGCCGGTCCGGCAGCTAAGATTGCCAGGAAGGTTGAGCCAAGAACTGATATTCGACTAAGAACCTGCACCACGCATATATTAAAAGAATGTAAGACGAAGTCCATACTAAAAAATTCAAGGGAAATTTAGTCTTAGGTCCCAAATAAACAAATATTTAAGGAATGGTCCCATGGATGAAAATATTTAATTAGAGGTCCCATTTACAACATGAGGTCCTTGTATTGACAACAGCATGCGCTGTGTTGACAACACCTCATGTTGTCAATGTGACATTTCATTAAATATTTTTATCCATGGGACCATTCCTTAAATATTTTACTTATTTGGGACCTGAGACTAAATCTCTCAAAATTCAAAATGAATCTAACTGGGCTTTCGATAACATCAGCATTTCCAGTCAAAACTTAGCTAATCCATCAACTTCAGAACATAAACTTCCGAGGAAATATAGTACTATGCTGCAATGAATATGACAGACATATATACGCTTTAGCTTAATTTCCTACGGAAGCAGTTCTATGATTAAAATACACATGCATTTGTTTACTAATCACATCCTTAGCTCCCCTAGCGAAGCATTTATTAGTAAAATCATTATAAAAAGTAGAATAGCTACAAAGTTAACAGTCGGCAGCTAGGACAAAAGCAAAAACTTTGATCAGTGATAGTTTCAACTTTGACTTCCAATGTGATATGATTAGACTCATCATTGTAAAAGTAGAGCAGGAAGTACTGTTCCTTTATTATTAATAATTGTGACTATTTATTTTTTCTACATTATATGCATTTACACAGGAGTCGAGGCCAGTTAAAAGGAAAAATGGGAATCATATGTGTTGATAGTTGCGAATTGTGTGGGATGGCAGTTACTGATTTTGTGGGAGAAATTATAGGGATTTAAGTGTAGTTATTAGGAGATTATTTTGTGTTATTTCGTAGACAACGATATCGGGTGATTGTTACCATAACTGTGTCTCTTATTCATGTACATATATGGGTGTACAGATTGATTAAATAAGACATAAAATTATTCTCATTAGAACCTTCAATATGTAAGCATGAGATTGTATGGAGTTTTTGGCAAATGAGATCTTGATAGCAGGCAATCTTTTATACCAGTTTAGTCTAAACACAAACTCTGACTAGTTTATATCAGCAGTAATCAATACAAACTTAAAGCTTCATGGCATCCTAGGGCACATTTCTTTCAAAATAATTTAAGTAAACAGAGACACCAGTAAAGTGATAATGGAATGTGAAACTGGAAAAGACAGAAAGTTACTGTTTTAATAAAGATGGCTGTAGTTTTTCCTGGTCGGACAAGTGGAATTGAAGCACCTTGACGTTTCAACTGTTCGCTCAAATCATCAGGGTCCAATTGTAGGAAAGTGTAATAATAGTTGAAGAATGCTATTAAAAGAATGTTCATCGGCAGATAGAAGGAACCTGCAAATGAATATCCAGTCAAATATTAGGGCAACAGCAAGGCCTTGGCCTTGACGTGTATATACATCCAAATTAAAACACATGCGCACGCACTAAATCTCTGCTTGATAATGCACTACACGCCAGTTCTACATGTCGGTAGGAGTCAAAAGATATAAGTACCACATACCTCCAGGATTCAAAGCCAGTGCAGCATTTTTCAGAGCATTTATGCCAGTGAAGCGTGCCAAAGTACCAGGAAGGGCTAATGATGACGTAGAAAATATGATGGGCATCACTCCAGAACTATTTACCTGCCAATCAAAGAGTTGCAAACAAGACAATCTAAATTACTCAGCTTAGCTCTGAGTAAAAGATTTATAATTTGAAGCACAAATGATTATACGGAACAAATTTCATGAATAATTAAATATATTAGATAAATATGGTTATGGGACTCAATAAGATAAAAGAAGTTGGGGAAGAGGAAAAACCTTAAAGGGTAGGTAAGCAGATTTATCAAGTCCTCTGCTTCTGCTTGTGTATCTTGAAGCATAGTTAAGAGGAATCTTTCTCTCTGCTTCCTGAAAAACCATATTTGAGATCAACTGCAAATAATTATTTACTATCTTGAAGTGCATAATATATAACAACTGAACTAATACTTGCCTGAACATAAACAATGCCAAGAACCAACAAAAAGAAGGACAGAATCAAGGTGATAAGTCCAACGTAGTTAGCGTCATTAAATGCTTGTGCGAATGTCCTTCCAAATGACGCAGGCAAGTAGGAGATAATGTTTGTGAATATCAAAAGCGATGTCCCATTCCCAAGTTTTAGGTCTGTAATTCGCTCACCAATATATGTTGTAAATACAGATCCAAGAGTCAATAAGATAACAGAGGACAGAACCCATTGTGCACTGAAGTCATTGACATAAGGACGTAGGTATAGTACTTGACCAATTGCCTGTGAAGAAAATAAAAGGAAGCAGGTCAGGATAAAATGAAAAGCTGGGCTAAATAAGGCACTAAAACAATAATTAAGTCCCTATCCTACAAGATTCACCATGCAAATCCGAACCATCAAATGAACAAAAAGAACTTCAGTATATCTTCCTACTTTTCATTACGCAATTTTATCCTGCTTGCAAATTCACATTATTGTTAGTAGAAATCAAGTCATTCTCTCAAGTATAGTCCTGATAATTTCCCTTTGGATGATCACAAGTGTCCTATTTACATTTTTTATATACTAACGAATTTTCGTTGGAAAGCATTTGTTATTTATTTCGAAATAAAAGTCCAAAATTGGCATATAACTTTTATACTATAAGTTCCTGACCTGTACAACAGCAAATCCGACTGAGGCATATTGTGTGTACTGAAGAACTTTCTTCCTTCCTGACTCACCCTCTCTTTTTTGAAGATCTTGCAGCTTGGGATATACTTGTGCAAGAAGTTGAAACACAATCTGGGCGTTAATGAAGGGGACAATACCAAGAGAGCATATCCCAAGTCTGCCAATACCTCCTCCAGAAAATGAGTCCAGAGTGCTTAATAAACTGTTCTGGTCCAAATTGCCGACAAAAGCATCCCTATTAACGCCACCCAGTGGTATGTATACGCCAAGCCTGGACAAAGCAAGAAGTCCTAAAAGCTTGAGAAACTTTCCCGGTAATGGACCTTTGAAGAAGTCCCCAAAATCAATTGAACTATCTTCTATCGCAGCTGCCAATGACAAAATGTGCCAATTACTTGCTAAAGGATATAAACTTGAACACAAATGCAACCCACTTAAAGATTGAAGTCAAGAAAGAAACCTGCTACACCTCGAGAAGAGTTAGGTTTTTCCTTCTCAGTACTTGAAGCACTCTGAAACGTCTGTGAAAACAGACACATCAAATTTTCCCAAGAAGAATTCAGAGCAGAAGATAAATCGGAGTTAATACCCAAGGGATCAAAATTCGCTGCTTCATTGCTGCACAAGATAGGAGACAGCAAGATTGAGTAATTGGCTATAACTAACAAGGCCAAAACATTTCATGGTAGTTATTAATATTAACCTCAGATCTCCGACCAGATTAACAGATGAAGGGAGTCTCAACCTTGCCAAAAATTAGCCATAATTCCACTTAACATATTGAAAAATCAAAGTAGCTTCTGAAATTTATTTCCAGCTTATATTGGTTTAGTCTACCACACTGAATTAGACATGTTTGGTTGGAAATGCAAATTACCACATTTTGCTAAATTGTTATCTTCTCTGATAGCTAAATTTTAAGTTGGCCCAAAAAAAAGGCTAAATTTTAGTCATGCTCCATACCGACCACTCAAATATGTCTAGTTGGAAACTCAATCACCCTCCACAAACTGGTCTCTTCCAGAGATCCATTCAGTTTAACAAAATGAATACACTGAAGCTCCATTTCGGCGTATAACCAAACATTAAAAACCAAAGAAAAGGAAAATTGGCACAGTGGAATGGAATCTTCACTCACCAGTTACGTCGAATCCATTACCCAGTTAATTAATTAAATGACTAATACCCATTTTAAAAAGCTTATCAGTAAAACTGACATGATTAGTCCTGAGGGAGAGGAGAGTGGCATATGGGCATCGAGGCGCCTACCTGGTTGAGAGGTGCCCAGGATTCCACAAGTGGGTGTTGTTGGGTCTTCTCTGGATGGCGATACTAGCTCGGGTGAAGCAGCTACTGAATCTAGAAGAGGTTTTGCAGTGTTGAAGACTGTAACAGAGGGGAGAAAGAGAACTCTCTGCTACCGTTATCACCATTTTTTTTTTATCTCGAAGCTCACTTCTCGTGGCTTGGGGGATGCCTTGTGTCACGAATCCATCCTCCCCGAGAAACGAAAATGATAATTCAATAATAATAGATCAAACATGATGACGTATAATATACGCAATTATATATGACACAAAAAATTCAAAGACATCAAATATATACGTATTGTAAAATTGTATTAATGCTAGTTAATAGAATCAGAAACACGTACAATTGAATATGTAAGACTTGCTTATGATTTTAAGATGTATTTCTTGTGTTAAAATTGGTGTTTTCCTGATGATTTATTTTATAATGTTAGTCAAATCTGAGATATTATTGTCAATATTGACAAAATAATGATCAAGTCTCATGTCTTAATCTTTTTTTCCCTTTGGGCACAGCCTTAATCCGTTTTTTTTTTAATGATCATCCCTCACAATGTCATCCACATCATGGCCCAGTGTGAAGTAGCTAACCCATACCTAGCTTCTTGGACTTTAATCCAGACAACATATCATGGGCTGTAAAAAAAGGCCCAAAATGGGTTTGTTAATACTCGTTGGCCCAATTTCAGCAAATATGGGCCTTCAAATGGGCTCACAAAGCCACACATCTTCTGCAGCATCAATATGGACTCCAAGTATTTAGCAGGTATTTGCGGTTTGCTGCACCACAACAAGGATAAAAATAATCATGGCAAATCAATATTTAAATTTATGTTATGATATATACCTATATTTAGTAATTAACAGTATCTTAAACAAAATTTCTTCTACTGGAAGGATATATATATATACACTTAGCAAAAAAGGAGCTCCATATGCATCTTTGCCTATTAAATTTTCATAGCCGGTACTTTTAACCTTTTTTTCAAATATACATGTGTGTGTGCGCATCTCAGGTAATCAATCAAGAAGACAAACTAAAACGAGTGTAAAAAGAGAGACGGGGGTGAATGGTTCGATAGATACAGTGGGAGAGGCAGCAAGAGACAAAAGGAATGAAGCCATTGGAAGTGACAAGAGAAATGGTTCAATCAAATTAATTATAAGCCTTAATTTTATTATTAATTAGTATATAACTATATATTGTTATATTGGAATGTGTACGACTCTTGTGGTTGGATGGATGGATGGATGGAAGCGATTGAGAGATACGGACGTTGAAGGTACAGTGGGGAACATGAACCTGCGTCGCATGCAATCCAAGTACTCTCCCCCACATTCATATCTGGTCAAGTTTGCCAGCTTTACAATACAAGCCTGATTCTTCCTGGCACACATCGTTTCCATTAGATTCTCACTTTCTATGAGCATGCCATTTTCTCATCACTTTATTTCTCTTTTTAAATAATTTCGTGAGATCTGAATGCTTAAATTGAATTCATTCCTATCAAGATTTTGGAGATATATATTATATTAATTGAATTCTATTAATTAGCTGCAGGGAAGGTCGTGCACGTTCCTTTTCTCTCTTGTCTCCTTTTCAATGTCCTCGTTATGCATATCTAGGGAGTACTTCTTTTAAATGATGTGCGTAAATCAAAATAAAATCATATCAAAATTCGTAAAAACATTTCGAAATCCATAAAAATTATCTCGAAATCCATAAAAATTATCTCAAAATCCGTAAATCCCTTTCTCCCAATAGATTTCCAAACACACATTATCAACTTCTCTCGTTATGGTAAAGTAATGGGTGGACAGAACTATCTCGTGGATAACCTGCAACCCACACTTATATGCTTCCATAAGGGGCAGCTCGTACCTACGGTCAAACCCATTTTGACCTGTGCAAATGGGTACGTGTCAAAATGGGTGGGTTGGTACGAGTCTTGGGTACTCTTTTTCACCCTGAACAATCACAAGCTTACACAACCATCCTAGGCAATCAAACAAACAATAGGGAAACTTAAGGCCTGCGAATGTCACAGATTCCTCAATTCAAGTTCACAGTAACTGAGCATTTCAACACCATTAAACAGCTCATGCCTACATAATAGAATTAGAGGAAAAACAACTTTGGACCATTTCACAGTAACACGAGCATTTGAGCACCATTTCAATGGGCGCTAACTTTCATGTCACAATTTTAACAATATAGAATCAACAATTTGACAAAGCCAAATCTAGAATCAAAAGCTTTGGACTTCGATTGAAAACCTGCAACACTACTACTGGTTGGATAAAAATGCGAGGCTGTGAGCTAAAGTTTCAGTGAAATCCTTGTTGGTGCAGTCGTGCAAATTTGTGATCAGTAGTAGCTTCCTGAGCGATGAGCCGACGAGAGCCTTCCATGGTTTCACCTCCGGTAATGAAGCAAGCAGTGAGGTTTTGGCAGTGGAGGAGTAACTGGAGGATGGAGGATGACCGGACGTTGATGACTGGTTAGACGGAGTGCAGGACGCCGATGACTTGAGTCTTGACGAGTGGAAGTGGAGCCTTGGAGGCGTAACTGGTGGCGTAGGGTTTGGCATGGGGGCACAAGTAGGCTAGGACTTGGGAATGAAAGACATTAGGTTTGAACTCTGGACCATTTGTTTAGTTTTTTATTTAATGGGGACACGGGCAGGCACAAGCACCCGTGGGTGAACCCGTGCCCCACCCATCACGGGTTCAAATTGGGCTGGTTCAAACAGGTTTTTTCTCACGAGTCGCGGGTTAATTTGCTTACACCTATCTCTCTGTCATATTTAGGTTATCCGCTCATTTATTATTATGAGCAACATCTTTTCATGGTGATATAAATGAAATGTATTATGAAGTGAAATGTGAATTGAAAAAGAAGCAAAAGCGAGCAACTTTGAGAAACAAGATACAACTGTGCCCCTTAGTCACATGTATAGCTGTTCGATCGTTTTGATCACTTCTATTAGTTTGCGAGTTAATCAAAGTGATCGTAATTATCTCTCAATATAATATATCAATATTAATATAAGATAATAATAATGAGGTCATGCAGATGCAAATACATATATAAAAGTGATGATAATCATCCATTACCTACTAGTACACATGCAAAGTTAAACCTTTTTCGAAGTAGGCTTCTTTGAAAAGGGGTGATCAATTGTGGAGTGGTTTTGATTAGAAGAAAAGGAGAAAGGCACTTTCCAATCGCGAAACGTGGGACTCCAGGGTCCCACCCTACTCATCAACTTTGAAGAATAAAAAAAGATGAAGTGAAAGACAAAAATAATAAAAGTATACATATATATAATGAAAATGTGATTAAAATTGGTAATATAAGAAAGCATATATATAAAGTGGGATATAGAGATAGAGGGAACAGGTAAGCATGGCTCTAAAGAAGCCTGCATAGCTACCAAAAGACGAGCAACATATCAAAAGCCAATGTCCTTTCTTTGTCATCAACTTGTTCCGTGCCTCTCTTCTCACCCTATATTCCCTTCATTATTTTTATATACCATAACATAATATATTTCCGTATGTAAAGGTGGGAGTGAAATAATAATCTATAAATATTTAAAAATATAGTTAATTTTGTGATTTGTTACAAAAAAACATGTGTTGAATTTACTTAAATAAGTTCTTTAGTCATATTTGCATTACAATCTCTCTTTGATGGAAATTTTCTTAATGTGTGTGCAATCAATCATAATAGTTTAAAACAAAAATAATAAATTTAAGAAACAAAATCAATTGAGTTGTTACATTCACGACTAAAGTAATCATCTATTTAACTTCTATATTTAGAGCTAGAGAGCAATTTTCAATATTGCTAGCTAACTCAGATTAAGTATACATGAAATCATGTAGAATAAGTATTAACAAGTGTTGATCTTATTAGAAGGGGGTGTTTTCATCACTTGAAAATGATGTCTCCAATTTAAACCAAATGCTTTTAAAATAATTATCCCCAATTGAATTTGATAGTGTTTGAATATAACTCATTAGAGAGTTATATTAAAAAGTACCCTTCTTTTTTTTGAATAAAAAGTACCCATTTTCATGTACTTCATACAAGCATGCATATATATTCATATCATTCTGCCATATTATTAATTAATACAGAAGTTGTTTATATACGAGTGTTTGTGTTAATGAATATATAACTGTATTTATAAGAAGGGAGAATTAGGGATAAACCCCCATTAGAAAATTAATTGTTAAATGGGAGTATGTGACATTTCAAAATATGCAATTAAGTTTCCACATTATACATCTGAGCTTCCACATTATGTGCAACTGACCTTTTATATATGCAGTTGAACTTTCATCATACGCAACTGAGTTTCCACGAAGGTTCAATGACATATTTCATTTTTCAATTAATTTTTTAGTGGAGGATTTATTCCATGTTCTCTCTTATAAGAATTATAAATGAAAATAATGAAAGGGAATAATAACGTTGGGTTTGGTGAACTAATAAAAGGGAGAGAAGAATAATGGGCGAGTGTTCCAACAAATTAAACCTGCTTACCTCTTATGTAATAATAAAAATAAATAAAAGAAAATTAAGAAAAAGATTAAAAAATGGCTAATTAAGTG
>JANTPZ010012511.1:0-11608 GCA_025593235.1 Vachellia pachyceras | reverse complement strand
AGCAGAGGAGCCGCTGCATCAAGAGGCAAAGCTTCGGGGATTCGAATCACAAAGTGTTCTTCTGCAACCATCAAATCAGAATAGCCTCCATAGGTGGTAGATCCATCCAAGTACTTAGAACCATACGTGAGGATCATTTTTGGGCAATAGTTCTCAAGATTTTCGGAGCAGCTTTGGCAGGATTTGCAGGACCCAACCATGCACCCTATTCCAACCTTGTCTCCAACTTTGAATTTCTCTACCTTGCTTCCCACTTCTTTTACTATCCCAACAATCTCATGCCTGTGTTTGGTACACCGATTAGAGTCAGATATATTCCACTAACGATGTTTCCAATAGATATATTCACAAACACCTCTATGACATTGAAAAAAGAAAAGGACTCTTCAAAGTCTGGTTTAAAACAGAGATCTACATTACCTGCCCTGCTTGAGTATTTTATTCCGTATTGAAACAGAACTTGCAAATGAATTTGGAAGATATGCGGAATCTTTGATTCAATGAAGGAAAAATCAAAAATCACTAACGAACGTAATCATCCAAAAAATTTCATAGGGACTAAGTAGCAAGCGATGACAAGCTGTAATGCTGAATTAACCAAAGTATATATTTGATTATTTAAGATTTGGTTAATTTTGTTTTGAGCTTGAGGTTTAAAATGTACATTTTTAATCATTTTATTTTAATGTTAATTTTTTAACCGTAAACATGATTTGGCCAATTTGGACGCTGATTTTACTGTGAAATACTATTAAAATATGTTTGAAATGTAATTATTTAATATAACCATTTTTATATTTTAAAATTTAATCAGATTTATTATCATTGAACTACAGAATTATTGTTCATATTTGCTGAATCAACATTTTACCTTAAATGAAACTAACGATGTTAAAATAAAAAGACTAAAAGATTATTTTATAAATTTAAGTGATCAAATTAAAAATTGAGTTGGTGCAACCTCAAAGGAACAAATAAAAATTTGATTAGATCAGTAAACTAATCTATGAAAAAGTGCAGGAAAGCGAGTTGAATCTATTTTTTCATAGTCAGACTGCTGCTGTTGATCAAATTTGGATCTAAATTTTTTGTTTTTAAAATAACAGGTGACATTTAGAGGAAAGGATTATGATTATGAAGATCGTATCAAGTAAAATAATTACTAGCAGGACATAGCATACCCAAGAAGGAGAGGATAGGTGGAAACGCCCCAATCATTCTTCAACATGTGAAGGTCCGAATGGCATATTCCACAGTACAACACTTTGATTGCCACATCTCTCTCCCCTGTTTCCCTGCAACACAAAGTTTCATAATAACAAAGCTTACCTGAAGTAACTAACCAATAACGGCAACAAAATAACCACTAGAATATTGTCACTAACTCCCACAATGTTTGGTGAAGCAACTAAGGATCTGAAGTCTAGACCATGACGTCTTGGTATAAAAACACAGAAACAAAATCAAACACCTGGTAGAGTTCTTGAAACCACCCACATGTATGTTATCCATCAACGCCCAGAGGAACAAGAAAAGTGCAGAGAATGAACAAGGGGGAAGAATGAGAACCTTCTAGAGAAGTTGAAAGGGGAAAGAAGACCGGAGGGATCTCTGGCAGCCCACCCAAAAGCCTTCCGGGGATGCTCAGCCTCCGGTTGCACCGCCATTGTTGGAAGCGTCCTCGTCCTCTTGTGTTTCAATTGGAATCAGAACAAAATTAAGGTGGATGGTGAATTTATAATGGTGGAATGATTAGAACCTAGAAGGAAGTATGGGCTTCACAGGTCACTTCCACTGAGACGTAGTGGGTGGGGATAATGAAGAAGAAACAGATGGCGCAATAAATCACCTTCATCACACCTCAACGAAAATCCTGCTGCCGTCTCTTAAAGTTTCAAATTGGTGGTTGTGATAAAATAGTTGAGACCTTTATTATTGGGCAAAAAAAAAAAAAGTTGAGACCTTTATTAAACTACACAAAACAATATTTTAACTGAAACAAATTTTAACGATTAAAACTACTAATTTTAAGTTTAAGGGATTATAATTAAAATCAAGATAAATTTAAAATATTAAAATCGTAGTGAGCCAGAGTTTTACTCCTTTAATCTTATTTATAAAACAGAGAGAACATTTCATTTGATTATATTTATAAATCATATTGTTAAACTTGTATAATTTTATCCCTTCATTTATTATGTATTGATTTTTTTTTCATGTGTTACAATGAATTTTCAATAGAGATAATGTTAAAAAGACATTGAATTTTAAAGTAGGGTTAAATAATTTTAAAGTTTTTTCTTATTTATATGAAATATGCTGAAAATGATTTATAATTAAAATAAAAGAAGTATTTATTAAACAAGGATCGGATCGGAGAGCGCAGAACCCATATACGGATACGGGACGAGATACATGAAAATCATAAATATCAATATACCATATTACTATAAAATTTATTTAAACTCATATGCAACATTTATGACTTGCCTTTTTTTAGCCAAAAAAGATTTATGACTTGTCACTAGATTGCACAACTCATATAAGTGCCGATTAGTAGTCAAATAACATTTATTTAAAAACATATTAGGAATTTTTTTTGATAAAGAACAAGGTTAACCACGTCATCCAGTATTCTAAATGATTTTTCAAATCTATTTAACAATTTAAAGTATTTTTTGTCCATCCAATATTATAAAGTAATTTTTTTTCTCTTGTGCATCCACCAACAAAGCACGAAAAATACTTTATGTGATATATATTTTTGAAAAGAAATATTCATAATGTTGATGCATCATAAGACATTTTAAGTTACTAGATACATATGAGAAAATATTTTAGGGTGTTGGATATATTTTAACCTCAAGAAAATGAGGAACATTTTTAAAAAGTATTGAATTGATTTCACAAAAGCTTAGACTATTTAATGATGTTTTGGTCTGTATAAGAAATGTTACTGCATCATTTTTTACAATGCGCCCTCCAAATGTCACATTCCTTTGATGTTTTCCGCTAAATAACTTTTCTTTTTGATCCTTTATTCCAAATTCTCCCTAAATAGGTTTTAGGGGCAGAATGGTCCAAATCCAATGTTCACAACTTTTTTTCGATGAGCCAATGTTCTTTTTTTTTTTAAACCTGAATATGCCAATGTTCACAACTCGCAACATGGCGATTACGAATATCATATTCTCTATTACATTATTTTACATTATTGTTATTTACAATAGAAAATCCCTTTTTTCCATTAGATAGATTTTAATTAGTGGCAGAATGGTCCAGATACCTTGTTGGCTAGTACTTAACTTTGTAAGTAAATATTAATTATACTTTATCATTCAATAATTAATGAGTGCCTTGATATGCGGATTTGTAAGTAATTGAAGATGACTCCTTATCTTGTGCCAATGATGGCCAATTAAAATACCAAGAAAATAGTATGACTTAACCAAAAAAAAAATGCCAAGAAAATATTGTAAACCAAAATTAATAATGAAAAAAAATTACTGATGTGCTTAAGCTTTATGTGCTTGCATTGTAACTTTTTCAACCAAACCATAACATATACATTTATCTACCAATTGTTAATTTCTCACTAACTATGATCACAGATGCTTTTAATTTCTATCTAAATTTAAAATCGACTTGTTATGATTTCATAAAAAATAAATAAAAACATAAGATTAATTATGTAATTTTTGTAAAAGATATTAATTAAGTATCTTACACTTATGGGGCTTTTGGTTTAATTCATCTTAAATAATTTTGTGCTATGTAAGCGATTGTACTTATTTGGGAGAGCATTTGGACTTTCCAAACGTACATTCAATAGTATTTTTTTTGTAAGTCAAGATAATATCATTCACATATTTATCTTATAAACTGTAAAACACTTCTCCACCACTTTTCCAAATGGTCATATGCTCCTCCATCTACTTGGATTTAGATTCTCTCCACTTACCTTCCCATCCATTTCTCCTATACTTCCGATCTCAACCGTTCAATTAAAATTTCCTGCCAAGACAATAAGATTTAATAATTATTAAATAAATGTTAAATTATTAAAATAATGTGTGATTCAGACAGTGTGCAACTGTGCCATGTTTTCTTGGATTCAAACGTGAGGCTGAGGTTAGAATCTGAAATATAAAAATTTTGTAGGATAGCTTGGTCCATAAATTTTCACTGTAAGGAATGGGAGACGATTCCCCTTGCTCATTTTATGTAGGACTTGCCCATTCCCATAATAAATGAAGGGAGAAAAGCACTTCCTGAGAACGACATCTACCAAACATTACAATTTAAGTGATTCCTTCACCCATTCCCATATTTCTCACCCTCCATTTTAATTTTTTGCCAATTGGAAATTCACTGATTAAAGAAGTTCGTACCAACTGTGCACAGAGCAAAGTAGTCATAAAATCAATCGAATCTAATAAATCACCATCTAAATCCTTTAGAAGTGCCAGTTGAAAATGTTGAGGGGGCTGCAAACCCAATCTATTGGGTATGCCCTTGAAGTGAAGCTTTAACTACTCAATCAGCAACTAAATTAGCTTCTTAAGGAATCCATTCAAATGAATGATTCAGAATATGTTAGAACTGTAATTGTTGCTTAGTCAGTAATTAGTATTGATTGTATTACTATTATTGAATTACCTAATGCTTGTAAATAGAAACCTAGAATATTCTAACAAATGTACAGGTGTCTCATTGTAATTGGTACATCACAGTTACTGTAATCTTTATATAGAAGGTGCTCTGGGATATGCTATTATCCAGTGAGCCATTTACAGAGAAATACGAGCACACTGTCATTTGCTGTCTCTTTCTTTCTTGGTATCAGAGCACACGACACGCGTCATGGCCTCATCACCTCAAAATCCTAACCAACCTACTGGTTCACTGTCCTCAACTACTGCCCATCCATCCATCTCTATCATCTCATCCACTCCGCTCATCCCATTCTCTGTGCTCCCAAAAATGCTCGCCACTCCTCTGTCGTCGTCAGCCACTGTCTCCACCACATCGGTACCCTTGCTCAACTCACTGAATCAAGTGAGTCCTGTGAAGTTCGACGGCGTCAACTTTCTACTTTGACAATCTTTACTTTTGCCCGTCATTCGTGGATACATACTCGACAACTATATTTTCGGTATTAAGGCGGTGCCGTCAGAGTACATACTCGACACCAATGAGGATATTATTCCCAACTCGGAGTATGATGATTGGCTCGTTACAAACCAGATCTTGTTCGATTGGCTCTACGATACGATGATCGTGGAAATCATAGCCCAACTGACTCAATGCAGGAGATCTTGAGAGCTTTGGACTGCTACGAAGAACTTGGCTGGTGCCAATACCAAAGCTCGAGTCCAACTGCTGAGACACAAGTTCCACCGAACTAGGGAAGGTTCTCTGAAAATAGAGGAGTACCTGGCTAAAATGAAATCTCTCTCAGACAAGTTGTCTCTCACCGGAAGCCCTGTGTCGTCGGAGGACCTTGTAGCTCAAGTTCTTTCTGGCTTAGATATTGATTACAACCCTCTGGTGTTGCCCGACAGGGACAATCTTAGTTGGGCAGCTGCAACTTAAGCTTGTGACCTATAAAGCACGGCTGGAGCAACTGAGTGATGCAACCTCTGTTACACATGCCTCTGCAAACATGGTTGTGAAGTCTGAGACACATAGAAGAGGCCGTGGAACCTGGAGACCTTGTGGCAGCAGAAACAAACCTCGTGGAGCTTGAGGAACTCCCAAACCTTGGAATACTGATGCTAGAGTTGATATACAGAAAAAACCACAGTGTCAATTGTGCAAGAAATTTGGGCATGAGGTGCGCTCTTGCTTCAGGCGCTATGATAAAGACTACGATGGCCCTGCTGAGAAGAGGGCTGGTGATTTCGATGGTAATCACTCTACTTCTGCCTACACAGCGATGAATGAGACCTGGAACTATCCAGCTTGGTATCTTGTGACAGAATCTGTAATGCATTTGTCACTAACAGTTCTATTTTTGTTGACAGAACCAGAACTGGCTTGGTAACAGCTTGTGATACACCTAGCATCAGCCCAAGTCCTATGACTAGTTCAGATAATGCACATGACCAAGTTCAAGATATTTCTGATTCCACTGCAACTGCAAATGACATTTCTGTGCAGCAAATAGTAGGAAGTTCAGTGCAACAATCTGTGGAACGTGCAACAGACACTGTGGACTGTCTAGCACCTTCAAACACACATAATGGTGATAAGGAGTAAGAGAGGAATTTTCAAGAAACAAACACCCTTCATTGGTTCTGCAAGTCTACGCCTCATGGAGCCTAGATCTGTAACCGATGCTCTTGGTGATCCATTATGGAAGAAGGCCATGGAACATGAATTTAAGGCCCTCATTAACAACAAAACTTGGACATTGGTTCCCTATACTGGCCAGAGGAATATAGTGGAGTGTAAATGGGTTTTCAAGACAAAGTATAAGGCAGATGGCACAATGGACAAATCCAAGGCAAGATGAGTAGCCAAAGGTTTTCAACAAGCTGCAGGTTTAGACTTTCGTAAGACTTTTAGTCCTGTTGTGAGGTCTACAACCATTTGGATTATTATCTCTCCTGCTGTTTCTTTTGGCTGGCCAATTAGACAAATTGATATTAATAATGCTTTCCTAAATGTTTTTTGTCTGAAACTATTTTTATGGAGCAGCCAACAGGGTTTGTGGACAAAACCTAGCTTAATCATGTGTGTAAGCTGTCAAAAGCTATCTATGGACTAAAACAAGCACCAAAGGCTTGGTATGACAGGTTGAAGGATACCTTAATGAGCCGGGATTTTCTTAATTCTCATAGTGACTCCTCTTTGTTCATTTACACTAACAAAACTCAGATATTGATTACTCTAGTCTATGTGGATGACATTCTGGTGACAGGTAGTGATCATAAAAGTCTGAATCTATTTGTTCACAAGCTGCATAGTGTATATGCTCTCAAAGATATGGGCTCTGCTCATTATTTTCTGGGTATTGAAATTCAAAGAGACAATAGGGGGTTGTTTCTTAGTCAAAAGAAATACTTATTGGATATTCTAGACAAGTTTCAGATGAGCAATGCAACCCCAGTGAAAACTCCAATGGCATTAGGAAAATCCTTATCTGCTCATCATGGTGTTCCTCTTCAAGACTCCTCCATCTATAGGAGTGCCATTAGAGCATTGCAACATTTGTGTAACACACGACTAGACATCAGTTTTTGTGTCGGTAAACTCAGTCAATTTATGTCCAATCCCACAACTAAACACTGGACATCAGTTAAAAGAGTTTTGAGGTACCTATGTGGAACAATGAACATGGGAATTTTCATCAGGCCATCCAAAAAGCTCAGTTTGGTTGCATACTCAGACGCGGATTGGGCAGCCTGCCTTGATGATAGGCGTTTGGTTGGGGGATTTTGCATTTTCTCATGAAACTATCTCATTGCTTGGTTTTCTAAGAAGCAGAAGGTCATTTCTCGGTCTAGCACTGAGTCAGAATATCGTTCCCTATCCAATATAGTGGCTGAAATCTCATGGATAACCTCTCTTATGTCTGAACTTAAATCAGGTTAAAAGGAGTTCTTGTTATCTAGTGTGATAACACTAGTGCATTGGCTATTGCTACAAACCCAGTCTGTCATGCCAGAACCAAACACATAGAGATAGATGCTCATTATGTGAGAGACCAAGTGCTACAAAATAAGCTCTCAGTCCAATACATTCCATCGCAGGTGTAGCTGGCTGATTACTTGACAAAGCCTCTCTCAGGTTTTAGATTCTATCACTTGAGAGATATGCTGGGTGTTACAGTTTTTAAACCAGACATTGGAAGAGGGGTCAAAGCAAAGGGAGGATGTTAGAACTGTAATTGTTGCTTAGTAGTAATTAGTGTTAATTGTATTACTATTACTGAATTACCTAATGCTTGTAAATAGGAACTTAGAATATTCTAATAAATGTACAGATGTCTCATTGTAATTGGTACAGTATAGTTACTGTAGTCTTTATATAGAAGGTGATCTGGGATATGCTATTATCCAGCGAGCCATTTACAGAGCAATACGTGTGCACTGTCATTGCTGTCTCTTTCTTTCTGAATGAAATTATTTAAAGCTTATATTTATAATGGTGACTTCACATCTTCAATTAGGAGGCTGAGACCCATCGTTAATACATCCAATAAGAGTACTATTCTCCAACTTTATGATGGTATCTTCTAATTGATTCTCAAAAGCACAACAGACTGTAAGATACATGGCTTCACATTCGCCTTCAAAGCAGAGTTAACCCGCACCAGTGTAGTCTTCCCATCCAACAACCATCCATTAGCATCCCTGAGCACAAAAGCTATGGCAGCTCTCCCTTCATTCTCATCATATGCACAATCCATGTTAATTTTAGGTTCATTGCCCACTGGTTTTTTCCATCCACAAGTAGTCTCCAGATTGCTATCATCATTATGGATAGGCTTTAGGAAGTGATTCCCAATCGCATTACATGTAAGTCGAGACAAAACTCCTCTCACATACTTACCTTAAAATCCATAAAATCGTTCTCCCAACAGATTTCTAAACACGCATGTAATATTCATTGACCAATCTCTGGCTTCCCAAAATTCCTGCAACAAAGTATTCGTTTGGGAGAAAGTAAACAAAGGATCAGTTTCATATTCTTCGTATATAAAATTATTTCGACCTTTCCAAATTTGCCACATAGTCATAGCAATTAATGCTTTTTGCCACTGTGACATCTGTAATGTTGTTAGGCACCAATTTAACCACTCCTTCATATTAAAATCAGTTTCCTCCTCAAAAACAAATGAAAAAACAATATCAAACCAGGTTCTCTTTGCCCAAGGACAGAAGCAGATACGGAGTTCCAGAGTTTCAGATTTTTCTTTACACATTTTCCTATTTAGTAAGTTGGCAAAGGTTGGGAGAGCATTGGTTAAAATTCTCCACATAAACAGTTAACTTTATGGGGCACCTTTAAATTCCAGATTTCCTTCCGTAATCTATGAGCATTGGCAAAGGTGCATGACTTCCTTTTAGAATTAATTAGGTAATTGAAACTACTTTTTTTTAATTAAACTTCCTTCATCAGATTTTTTATAAATATTTTGTTTAATGGTAGTAATGTGATACTGATTAGACAAAAATTTAGGATCAGAGTTTGAAATAAATATTGAATTTTAACTATGGCTGTCTAATTAAAGGTATATGGGGATTAATCGTTAATTCTTCCTGATTTGACTTTTTGATTTGATTGTTTTGATAATTTAAAATAAATATGTGATTTTAAGTATGTTATAATTTCTTCTATATGGGTTGTTTTCACCTGTTATGTTAGAGTTGAATAATTTATTAGTTCTATTGAAGATATTCTTTAAGTTTTAATAAGTTTAGAATGATGAATGAATTAGTGATCTATAATTTAGCAATTCTATGTTTGAAACACTAAACATTAAATTGGAGATTTTATACAATCGCAGTTAATTTGTGTTTTAATAGAATTGTTGGATTGAAAGGAATAATTAAATTTAGGTTAAATTAAATGATTGAGAGCATATTGAAGAGTATATGAATTTTAAATAATTATTTCAATACTTTAAATGAATATAATCAAGTCAATAATTTAATTTATTTGTCTTAAATTTGCATCTAGATCATTGTTTAGATTGATTTGAGTATGGTTGATGCTTTTATGGCTTGAACTTATAAGTATGTTGGAGTTCAGGTAACAACAATTAATTCATTTTATATGCTTGCATAGATTGTAAGGTATTTTTGATATCTTATTTATTTATTATGAATTTTATCTCTATATTTATGTATCCAATTTTAGTGAAGTGTGAAGTATTTTTGAAAGAATACATTTTCTTGAAGATGTGTATGATAAATTGTTGTAGAATTTATCCTTATCATGAATAAATTGTAATTTAACTTTTTTGTGGGAAATTGAAATATTAGGTGATATTGAAGTAGTTGGGTTTGTTTGTGATGATTGCTTCCATTACTGATCATAATGATTGGTTTTAATGTGACTCAGACCCTAGCGAGGATCAGCCTAAACCCAGGTGGTAAGCCAGCCTAGATCCAAGTGGGAATCCAGACATCCTTCGATTCTGGGTCCAAGAGAGAGAACGAAGGGGGACTGGTTGGACTAATGTTGTTGATGGACCTTGGCTTCTCAGCCCATTAAGTCGGATCCATGTCATAGAGAGATATGGAGGAGTGGGATGAAAGGATCATTTGTGTATTTTGAATATATTGAATGGAAAATCTTAATTTTATTTAAACACATGATATTACATATTAGCTCTACTTCACTGACTTATAATTTCATATTGTATATTCTACGAATTGATTGTTGGTTACTAAGACTTTATGTCTCACTCTATCGATGTTTATTATTTTTAGAAGAGGAGCTTATTAGTAATTTGAGGTGTGAAGGGAATGAGACAATAGTTTGATATAAGTTATCACTGTATGCTTAATAGTAAAACTATTTGTTTGAGAAATGTATATTGCTAGACTTATATGCATACTTTGATTTTTATTTTTATGATTTTATCCTGAAATTAGACCATCATTAATAAATTGTCTTTTGGTGTATAAGACATTAGGTATTTATTTGAGGAATATATATGAAATTATATGTTTAATGGGATGTTTAATAATTGTTGATCTTTTGTGGCTTCTGGTAGTGATTTGTGGGCGAGCTAGTTTTGAGCTTTAGGTCGGATTGATATTGTGAATGGTTTGTGGGCTGGGCATTTCACCCACAACTCTTATACCCTAGACCTCAAGGATTTAATAATCAATTATATATTTATTTTAATGTTTAATTTATTTAGGGGATTACAACATCTAGTGGAAGGGATTATTCCCTCACAATGTGGCGAACCAATTTTTGCATCTTCAATAAAAGATATATCTATATTTAATGTCAGACAATGCCTTAAACAAATTTCTTTCAATTAGAAAAACATGTGATTTAGAAAAAAAAAATGTTTGGGCTATAGGCCCAAAAATAACTACATGATTTTCTCATCCTCTGTTTGGGCTTCAAGATGCTTTAGGTCATGTGAACTAAAGAATAATATATTGAGAAAATTAATTTTTCAACCCTTCAACTTTTAATTCACCTAGAATTTAGTTTTTCAGTTATAATTAGGTGAGATTCAGTTCATAAAGTTTGATTCGATTATAATTCAGCCCCTATATTTCACCTTTTATAATATTGTTATCCATATGGCAGAAATTACTTCCAACACATAGCGCCGCCCACTAGCTGTTCTGTCTCTAATCATCGTCCACCCCCGTCGCCCACTCTAGTTATTTGCTTACCCTTAATTCTTGTCTGCCTGTTAGTAAGTAATATTATGATATTTAATCTAAAATTTTCCCCTCAAAATGCAAAAAAAAAAAATCTTTATATTGTACAAGGATATCTAATTATAATTTCAGTTGTTTGTAAATTTAAAAAAAGTGTCATTTCAACAAATTGTAAATGAGTAGTAACAGATGATTTGTTTCAGCATCAGTTTTACATCACTAAAATAACAAGAAAATAATTATAA
>JANTPZ010012509.1:0-11215 GCA_025593235.1 Vachellia pachyceras | reverse complement strand
TGTAACTACCCTTTAAAGTGAATGCAAATGATTCTAAAAGGCAGCCTTGTTGATTACCATTGATATATCACAGATTCATCCTCACATTTTCAGCAACAAGTTGAATAATTGAACAATGGAACTGATAAGAATTGGAGATAAATCCAGATATTGACTGAAGAATGAAAGATGCTTGTGCAGATGGATATATTATCAACAAACCAATATTCCTTCCCCTGTTTCTCTGCCTAGTGTTTCTCATCAATCATAGTACCTTGTTCAGCCTTGACCAGCTTTTATTTACCTCCTGTTCCCCATTAATTTCCAGCCTCTAAAGTGCATCAGCTCTTTTTTCCAAACAAAAAAAAAAGTACATGAGCTCCAACTCAATGAACATGAGACCCATTTGAGAACGCGGCAGAGAAGTTATTATTTTACGCAAGTCAAGACAAATAAGTGAAAGAAATTATTTCATTTTGAAAAAACACCGTTGAACGTGCGTTTAAACCTTGCAAACGCTGAACCAAACATACTCTCTTAATATAATCAACAAATAACACAAACTTCTATAACCTTCTTTTATATAAAAAGATTTAGATGGGTTAGATTGGAACTCAACAACATATCAAAGTTCCCACACATATTTCTACATCCTTTTATTATCGTATACATGTGTGCATATATATATAACAAATATATACAAATGTTAAATTTTTCCAAAAATAATTAAAAGTACTAGATCAGTTAATTTGCAATGTGGAAGAGTGTGTGATGGAGATATGAATAACTTGAAAGGCAATGGAAACAAACAGACATGGCCCCCTTCTGCTATGGCTTTTTGTTTAACAAGGCCATGCATGGACCCCTCCATTAATACTCCCCTCTCTCCCTCTCCCTCTCTCACCCCTTTCAATCCTCTCATCAATACCCTCCTCCTCTTTTTCCAAAGTCCCCACTCATTGTTTTTCACTATATTATTATTATTTATCACGAAGTATATGTTGCAGGCATTTTCACAATATACATATATTATTCTATCATTAACACATTAGGAATCGTGTCAAGAGGATATAAATATTAATCAGGCTAACGCATTCATGCACTAAGCCTCGCAATAGTTCTATTTTTTTTATAAATTCCCCATTTGGATTATTTAAAAATAAATCAACACTCAATGGGTTTTTTAGATTGATGACTTTTTTTTAGGCTTATAGTATTATTTGACTTTATAATATGAAATATTCATGGGTTTAGGTCAGTTTCGTATAAAAACGAAAGCATATCTCAAAGATTCGATTTTTTTTCCTTTTTGAAGTGACTAGATATGGTGGGGGACCTACGTGGTGATTTAAATCCGATATTCCAATTAAAATAAACAAAGCGGGTGGTTAAAAATTGATGAGGGAGAACAGGTGTCGAGTTTCTATTGGCCGAGCTTACTTACCAAACAAAACTACGCATGCACGAGTATGCATGAGACTAATAATACACACACAGCTCGTTCCTGCGACATCGTTGTCGCCATGTTACACAAACAAACGTGCCCAACAAACAAACATATACAACTCATTTTTTTTGGAACTTCACTACAACCAAAAAAAAGGTGGGACCCAGCAGATTTTTTGTTTTTTTTTCAATTTCAAATTTATATGTTGTGTTCGCCTCCACATGGGAACATGTGAGGGTTTTTTTTTTTGAGTTGGCAAGCTACTGCTTGCAGGCAGGGATCGAACCCTGAACGCATGCCACAAATGGGTAGCCCAGCGCCACTCGCACCACAAGGATGCCGGCCATGTGAGGGTTTTTTGTCCATCCAAACAATGCGAGACGATATGAAGGGTTTTCAGAATAATTAGGTTTTGTTTACATGCAATATAATATACCTTCTTAATCCTGAATCGTACAGCATTCTAATTTTTTTTTTAAATGTTTTAAGCAGTGAGATGCTAAAGTTGCCATGAATAAGTAAATTAATTTGAAATCTTAAAAGGTTAAATGTGAAACTAACAAAATGACAGAAGTAGTTGAAGTGATAATTTTTGTACGTGAGCTTACAAGATCACCCCATTCGTTCCTGAATATAAGATATGACTGAATTTTTTGGTAAGATCAAGGAAGTAAAACAACTGTTCCATTTATTATTTTTCTCCACACTAATTTGTCTAATTTATAAATTGATATATAATTTCACGATACATATAAATATTTCAGAATGTATGTGATAATCAAATGAATCATTTAACTGTTTTATCACCTCAAAAAATCAATTGACTCTTACATTAAAGAACGGAGACAATAATAACTAGGATACGTAACGATTGCTAATTGCACATAAATCTCTACTTCCACGTTGGTATGTGCAGGTAGATTGTTGAATATCGGCCACAGACAATGTATGTTTGGGAATCCGTTGAAAGAAAGAAGATTACGAATTTTAAAAAGAATTTAGAGATTTTGATATATTTTTCATGAATTTTAGGGTCATTATGGCCCTCAAAGGGTATTGTTGTATGTCTCCCTTCCCGATATCTTTACGTTGATGGAAAATTGATGGGAACTTAATTACATTGACCTAATTAATC
Organism: Vachellia pachyceras; assembly: GCA_025593235.1. Lineage (NCBI taxonomy): Eukaryota > Viridiplantae > Streptophyta > Magnoliopsida > Fabales > Fabaceae > Vachellia > Vachellia pachyceras. The sequence goes on along the minus strand of JANTPZ010012509.1, from coordinate 8,654 downwards.
ACACATTATTATATATTATGTAGGCGGCAAGTGATTCAAACTATGATACGTACATGATTCATCCATGATAGATTAATAAGGAATAAAGCCATCGAGCTATGTGTGTGTATATATATAGGAATAACTTTCAATGAATGATACATTCAGGCGATTAGTTTAAGAGATATGGTGGTACGGTGTGATCTCTTTTGGTTGTATAAATTATTAGAAGGAGATTACAGGATGGAGACAGGAGATAATTAGTCTTAATTAACCACTTGGATATATCTGGCACCTATAAATTAGGTGTGAGGTGCATATCAAGAGCACACATTCTCCTCTTGATAAAGCTATATAGCGTAAACTCGAGAGATTCAGAATTCAAATTACTACCACATTTGACAAAGTCCAAATTCTCAATCCCAATACTATGAATATAAATATTAATATATTAATTAATACTGGTGGTTTGTGCATCGTTATAAACTAGGCGGAATAATTAGTGTATATATATATATAGAGGAACCTTCTTCTTTTAATCTAAGCTATAGCCTTTTTTTTAGGAACCCTGGCTAATCAATGTTTGGAACACTACTTGCTAGCTGGCTGGCTGGGTCAGTTTAGTGAGATAATTAATGTTTAGTGTCAAAAGTATGTGAAAGTGAGTGATTATCCGACCCTTAAAGTTTCCTTTTGTTGTCTCTTGTATTTGAAAGCTCCTTTCTTGTTTTAAGGGCAAAAATAACTTTCCTTTGATTTCCTACCATACGTGGCTGGCATCTATATATACCCTGAGCATTAAGGACAGATCAGTTTAGATAAAAAAAATCTGAGCTGAGTTTTATGTACTGATATGCTCTCATTCTTAACCCAATTGTAACATATATTATTCGGATTAAGAAAAATCACAAGCTTCATTAACCATACCTCAAAAGTCAACGGCTTTTTTAAAATCATTCTTATACATACATATATATATATATATAATGCACATCAAACTTTATGAAAATAAAATCAACATAATAATAAATTAATGGTATAATCGTATATTTATATACACAAATTAATTACACAACTTATTGATAGGATTGAGAAATCCATTATATCCGCCACGTAAATATAAATATGATTATAAGAGTATTCAAAATGGATTTATTAAGTTAGTTACAACTTAAAATAATGGAAAATCAGCTTGTTACCAGATACGATTGACCGATTTAAGTCTAATAATAGTTGGTGTCTTGTATGACTGATTAGGTTATCACGCTGACTATCGAAAGGTCGTAGCTAGAGAGAATTGCTCATATATTAATATACACACTTGTCTGACCAAATAACAACAAATCTATAAAATAAATTTTTCTCCATGATCTCATTTGACCAGTAAAGATATGGCAACTAATCGTATATATTTTCTATTGAAATTCAGCTAAAATGACGGAAACGCTGACTTTCGAGTAAAAAAAAAATTAGAGATATATATATATAAAGGATAATTAATTCATATAATAGAAGTGACAAATATATATACCTAAATATTATACGCTGAAAATTAATATATGGTTTGTTTGGAATAACGCTTCCAAAAATTAAACGTACGTTCAAAACTGTTTTTTCATAAAATAAGATAACCTTCTCTATATATTTACATCAACTTGAGTAAAAGTATTTCTCTACCGCTTTCCCAAATAGACCCTATAGTTTACTAAATTGGGATGGATGACGAAGATAGACATTGCAAGTGGGGGAGAAAGGAGCAAGAAACCGAGGAGTGAAGGTGTACGTAGATCATATGTTATGAGTTCAAGATCATTGTGAATAAGTTATTATAAACAAGAACTTGTGTGAAAAGAAAAATTCCAAATTTATTAGTATGAAAATGGGCATGAGAGTGACAATATATCATAAAAGATCGTTTAAATTAAAGTGTGGAGGGCCTAATATTTTGCTATTTTGTTATATATCTGTGAATATTAATTATTGAGGCCTGTAAATTTCAAAACATGAGACCACCGAATCACAGATCATCTCTCGTTCTACCTGCACATATGTACAAATGTAAATGTATGTTTACCTCTATCAATTCTTTTGAAAAAATTAAAAAAATTAATTAACTAACATGTTGCCATTTTTTTCAAACTAATTCATCCAGTTTATAAATTGATATATAATCTAATGACATATTTAGAATTCATAATATATATTATATAATTAAGTAATTTATTTAGCCTTTTTAGATTTTTTTTAAAGAGTTAACTAACTCCAATCTTTTATTTTCATTTTTTTGCCAACAAGGTACAGATCTTTGATAAATAGAGCAGTGATTGTACTGTAACTGCATTTGAAGTACTGGTCCTTCTGGGCCCAGTTTAGTGAATCTGGCACTCCCACTATAAGTGGGCCTAACTTTTGGGCCTATTAAATCTGCCTTGTATATAGGCTCCTAAAGCCTCCTCCTCTCATCCTCTAATAGTCTAATTGACAGGTACTTTTTCTATTAAAAGTGCTTATTTTCAGATTGAGAATCCTTCTAGTATCATGTATCAGCCTGTATTTAAGAAGATTTGGAAGTGGGGTAGTGTTGAGAGAATTAGAATTTTTCTCTGGAAAGTTTGTCATAACAAACTTCCTACTAATTTGTGGAGAAGCAAATGGACGAGTATTTCGCCACTTTGCTCTTTTTGTGGTTCGGAGCCTGAAGATGTTATGCATATTTTGAGAGATTGTTACTATGTTAAGGAATTCTGGTTGCAAACCGTGCAGCACCAGTTTCACTCCAAATTCTTTTCTGCTTCCCGTGAGGAGTGGATTAGCATAAACCTCTCAAAAGAGTTTGGATACTATTTTATTTCCAGCTGGGATTTATTTTGGGGTGTGTCCTGTTGGTTCCTCTGGACTTGGAGGAATAAAGAGATTTTTGAAAGTAAATTTTCTAAGTCCATAGATCCTGTTTCAGTTATCTTGAGATCTTGGAATCTTTATACCCAAAACTCGGACATTCTGCAACTTTCTCCTGATATGCATATTTCCCAGAGACTTAAATGGAATCCTCCTGACAATGGTTGGGTAAAGGTTAATGTGGATGGTTCTATGTCTCGCACGTTGAATAAAGCAGGATGTGGGGGAGTGATCAGAAATCATTTGGGAACATGACTGCTGGGCTTTACCAAGCAATTAGGAAGTTGTGATTCCTATGATGCTGAAGAATGTGCTGTGTATGAAGGCTTGAGATTAGCATCGGAACATGGCTTTGAGCATATAATTATAGAGTCGGATGCTAAAGATTTGGTGGATCTTTTACATGCACAATGGGATGCAAAGGTAGTCAGCCTGAGATGTTCGGATATTAGAAGGATGATGGAGGAGGAGGGAAGGACTGTTGTTATTCAACATGTGGCTAGGGAACAGAATTATCTTGCGGATGCATTAGCCAATAAAGCTATTTCTACTACTACTTCTTATGGTTCTTGCCCAGCTCACCTGAGGGCTCTGTGGCTTAATGAGCTTGGGATTCATTCCCCTTAGTTTGTCTTCTTTATTTTGTGCTTTGTACTCTCTTCTTTATCCAAAAAAAAAAAATAGTATAATTGACATGAGATTTCTTGTACTGTGATTCATCCCATCCGCTCCTTCCAAGTTTTGAATGTACCCGTTTTAAAATGCGGTAGAGTAGTACTCTTACTTAAATCAATGTAAATATGTGAAGTAGATTATCTCACTTTACGGAAAAACATTATTGAATGTGCATTTAACTTTTTCAAACACTCCAACAAACAAACCCAATATGTGATTTTGTTTTTATTTGATCTGATTTTACGTTAAATAAAATTAAATGGACTGAGATTAAAATACTAAAAATATGTTTTATAAGTTTGAGGATTAAATGAAAACTTATACAATTTTGGAGAGTTCAGCCTTTTTTATTTTTGAGTTTTTGTAACTCGGAAGCCTGCACCATTTGAAATTATAGCAGTTTGTATATTTAACTTATTTATTTTTTTCGTAAAGTATGGCATTTATTAATTATTATACACAAGCGTCACGCCTTACTTACTGACCACTGACATCTAAACAATGAATGGACAGATTCACGTGCGCCGCTGCTGGCTACCTTCCCCTCACAATCTTACCGGTCAACCAAACACCCCTCAGTTCTAACTAATATGTGATTCCGTCTCAGTGAAGGCGGAACAAATCTGGTGAACTCTGTCGCTCGTTGAGCTGCGTGAGGCCATGAATTCAAAGGTCATAGCCACTTCGCTCGCCTTCTGCGGCATACTATTTGCTTTCACCTTTAAACTATTTTTGGGGCCTCCTTCAATTCCGGGTTCCAAGGATCTGCTCCACACCGCTCAGATTCTTCATGTCACCGGAGCCGTCGGGCCGGAGAGCCTCGTCTTCGATAGCAATGGGGAGGGTCCCTACACGGGCGTCGCCGACGGTCGAATTCTCAAGTGGCAAGGAGAGGATCGAGGCTGGACTGATTTTGCCTTCACCGCTTCTAATAGGTAATTTGGCTCTTTTTTTCCCTTCATCTCCGGCGAACAATTTCGTGCTGGCATTACCCTCTCGACTTCGAAGTCATGTTTGATGCTGAGGAATTTTCCCTGTATGAGGTTTTCAAAGAGAGCAAAGCAACTTGAGAAAAGGATTTCTTGGCCAGGCATGGACATCGAACTTAACCAGTAAAAACAGAACACCATCAAGCAATATTGTTTTTTAGGGTATGTTTTTGGGGAAAAAAAAAACTATTACTGAAAGTTTTAAAAAATTCGCCCCAAGCCAGGAAAGTAAAAAAAAAAAAGAAAAAAAGAAAAAAAGAAAAAAAGGTAAAAAATTTTCGAGTCTGGAAAGGCGAAAAGGGTAGAGACGCTCATTAGCAATTTGGTAGAGAACTCAAAACATCAAAAGCCCACTTATAAGGGGAAAAAACAGAGACTCCAAAAGCCCAACCATCTTTTTTTTTATTTGGGTACATAGAGGCCTACAGGTTTTAAGACGTCAATCGATAGATGCTTTTGGGGTTTTATTTATTTTACAGGGTCACTCGAAGCCAATCTATAAAACAGGTGAATTGATTTTGTTTAAAAGTTAAAAGCATACATTTGGATACATGTTGATAATTTAAGAGGATAGAATAAAAATTGTAATGTGTTTTGTGACAATAGATGGGAAAAAAATGGGTATTCATGTTTAAATGTAACGCATAGTTTTATTGTATTGCTTTTGAAGGACGGAATGTACACGTGCATTTGCACCAGAGTTGGAGCATATTTGTGGGAGGCCACTTGGGCTGAGCTTTGATAAGACTAGTGGAGATCTCTACATTGCTGATGCCTACCTTGGCCTTCAAGTCGTGGGACCTGCAGGTGGCTTAGCCAACCCTTTGGTCACACAAGTCGAGGGCCAACCTTTGCGCTTCACCAATAGCATGGACATCAGTGAGGACCAAAATGTCATTTACTTCACTGATTCTAGCACTGTCTTCTACAGAAGGTAATATTTTTTCCATAAACAGACCCATCCCTTTACACCCCTCTGGTTTCTTCATGTAAAAGGAGATGATGTTTGCTGCTCATGTAAAAAATCTGAGGAATATATATTCTTAAATAGAAAATCTCATGCGTCTAAACTTTCCAGAGCTTACTGTGCTTAGTGATTGAGGTACATATTATCTTTTTTTTGGCTAAGCATATGAATCCTCCAATAGGAGGTAATACTGTTTGAAGTGCCATCAAACAGTAAATATATGCACATTTCCTTAATGATTCGAATCCTGTTTCGCTTGGTGATTTAGGTATATATTAGGTTTTTCTTTTTTATGAAAATAGCTTAGTTTAATTTAACTGGGCTCGGATGAATATTATATACTTTTAGTTCTTTCACCAACTGGTTGGTTGACGTGGGATTTTTTTGTGATATTCTAACGTGGATGCAGGGAATTCATGAGTTCAATTCTTAGTGGGGACGAGACAGGTCGGTTAATGAAATATGATAAGTCGACCAAAGAAGTGACAGTGTTGATAAGGGGGCTCGCTTTTGCCAACGGAGTTGCACTGAGCAAAGACGGCTCATTTCTGGTGGTGGCAGAATCCTCTGCTTGCAAGATCCGAAGGCTTTGGCTCCGCGGGCCCAAGGCAGGTCAGGTAGACACGTTCGCTGAGCTTCCTGGTTTACCAGATAACATAAGGAGGAACTCAAAAGGCGAGTTCTGGGTTGCTTTGCATGCAAAAGCAAGCCCTTTCGCCAGATTGGTTTCTTCAAAGCCATGGGCTGGGAACGCAATGCTAAATCTTCCTCTCAGCTTCAAACACCTGCACGCATCGTTCACTGGGTGGAAGCCTCACTCCTCTGTTATGAAGCTGAGTGATGAAGGAGAGATATTGCAAGTGTTGGAAGATTGTGATGGAAAGGCCTTGAGGTTTGCAAGTGAAGTGGAGGAGAAGGATGGGAAGCTTTGGATCGGTTCAGTGTTAATGCCCTTCATTGGCATTTATGAGCTATGAGAATACTTTATGACACTGTTAATTAACTATCCATCATAGAACTGTGCGTCGCATTAAACTGCCATCGGTAAATTTAGCTTTCCGAGCCCTTTATAAAGTCAATTTTTGTATTGTACCACTCTGCGTCTCTGCCCCATATGTGAATCATTTAACGATATTTTCTCATTGTTACCTTTATTTGATTAGTATTTTAAAAGGGAAAAAATAGAGGGATGAGAAAGATTTCTTTTGGAGCAAGATAAGGGACAGAACCATACATAAATTTGTGTGGATGATGTTAACGAGGTTCCAGTTGTTGGTTGGGCATAAATTTGGTGGCCTATTTGCGATGGATAAGTAGAAATGAAGGGTGAATGACGAAGGGGGTGTCATGCGTATATGGGGATTGTGATGAGATTGGTTGAGTTAAGATGAGTCATGTGGGAAGCGTTGCTGGTCAAAGACTCGCATAAATACAGGATTTGACTGTTGAGCAAATCATTGCCAAGATTCCAAACAAGTAGAGCGTTGATGTCATTAATATGAAAATTAATAGAACAGTAGCATTATTTTTTTAAAATATGTTCTTACCACTGGAAATCAATCATCATTAATTATTTTCTTAATTTATACGTGGAGTTGTTAGTATAAAGAGGGGATCCCACATATTTAATCATCCATCAAGTGCAATCTACAACCCCCTTCTCTCTCTCTCTCTCTCTGAGAAGTCATGATGAAGCCGCGGCTGTACCTGGCGGCGGCGGCGGCGGTTGTTGTGGTGTCCTTTGCCTGGTTCACCGATCGGGATGCCCAATGGCCATTCCACATGGGAGGGGCTTGGCCGCACGAGGTTGTTCCGATCGGTGGTGTGGGACCGGAGAGCTTGGCCTTCAGCCCCGATGGGCAGGGCCCTTACACCGGCGTCTCCGACGGCCGTATCATCAGATGGGATCAGAATGAAAGACGTTGGGTGAATTTTACGGTCACCTCTCCACACAGGTGACTTCTCTCTCAATCTCTCCCTCACTGTAAAAATATATATATATATATATAAATGTAACACGTGCATGCAAACAAGTTCTTGTTGAAACATTGGTGGTTTTGAGACACTTGTAAATTTTGGTTTGGAGAAAGTGGTGGGAATTGAGAGATGAAAGGAGGAAGGGGATTATGGCGAGGCTCCAGAGGGCACAGGCGGTGGAATGCGTGTCTGCTTGGAATGATGCCATGTGGGTGGCCATTGTTTGTTGGAGCGCCACGACGATCCGGTCACTTTCTCCTGTGCTGCCATCTGTCCAGAGGGCCCACACGTCCCTCTTTATTTGTTTGTTTATTATTATCTGCAAATTTTAGGTTAGATGAGCTCACAGTTAATTTGATATTCTGCGAGTGAAATCCCTCTAAGAGGGCCCTGGACACTAACAGTGACAAGGACATCCCCACCTAGAAATCACGAAAAGCGATGAGACAAAATTATATTGCTTTACTACCCAAAAATATAAAATGCGTTGAAAGATTACAGCGATGAATGTATTTTTTTTGTTTTAAATGTTTGTTGAGTGCACGTGGCATGTGACTGCGTGCGACAAGGCAGTCCCATAAATGCAAGCAACATATATAGTATTACCAACAACCTGAAAAAGAGTGATCATTTCTTGAATGCTGAAATTGAATGCTGCTAATTAGCATGAGAGCAGGACGTGTGTGAGGTTACAATGTAGTAGAAACTGAAAATGTCATTGGTTTGGTTTGGTTTGGCAGAGAAGGGTGTGGAGGAACATCGTACGAGAAACATCGCAAAACAGAGCACATATGCGGTCGACCACTAGGCTTGTGCTTCGGCCCTAACGGCGATCTCTACATCGCTGACGCTTACTTTGGCCTCCTCGCCGTTCCCTCCAATGGAACCATCCCCACTTACATCGCATCCCAAGTAGAAGACACTCCCCTGTCCTTCACCAACAATTTGGACATTGATCAATCCACCGGCGTCGTTTACTTCACCTCCAGTAGTTCTACATTTCACAGAAAGTACACACACATATATACACGCATTCTGATTCTGACTTTATTACTCTAGTCTTCTCAATCCAATTCATGATGGAAAAAATGCAGGGATTACGTTTCTCTGATACTTAGCAGGGATGAAACAGGGATGGTGATTAAATATGAACCAGAAACCAAACAAGT
>JANTPZ010012506.1:0-12693 GCA_025593235.1 Vachellia pachyceras | reverse complement strand
AATACTTAAGATTATGTAGCTAGTGGCACAATCCTAAGGTCGATCTCTAAGGAGCTTGGATGTCTCTAGGTAATTAGTTAGTAAAATAATTCGATACATTAAGTGGTGAAATTGATTATGTCATTCAAATCTGAATTAAGGCTATTTTCTAAACTATTATTTCTCTTTTTTTATTCCCTTTTTTAGTCAAAACTGAAAGACAGTAAGAGGAAAATCAGAGTGTGAATTACTATCTAAATTGCTTCCTAAGAGCTTATGACTCTGCCTTCATTGCTTTATAAACGAATTAGCTCTCATTTGTCATAAATCTAATAGCAAACGCATTCCTGAAACTGACAGCAATATTTATCTGGCTACTTCCAAAAGTAACATTGATCAATGTGGCTCATATATTGTTCACTATCCAAGGATTTGAAACTTAATCAAGTCTAAAACCAAGGAATAGTTATTCTAAATCAAGAAGTTCATCTCCAAACAAATAAGGAACCGATCAGAATACAAGAATCAATGGTAAATGCAAATGCATCTAGCTACACTTCACGTATCAACACGATATTTAGTTCTCAAAGTGCAACTATAGAATCAAAACAAATGACAAGAGTAGCTCCCTGTTAAGCTAACGCTCTGGCTCGGTCATGACTCCTAGGGAAGCAAGATGCTCAGCTGGACATGATGGCACGAACAACAGCAACCACGGTGATGAACTGAGCTTGAAATGTCACCATAGTTAACTCTGTTGATGCAGACACGAGTTGCAGCGAGAACCAGGAGGTAGAAGGAATGAGAATGAAGGCATGATAAGGAGTAGTTGAGTGATGAAACCAGATGGAGCTTCGTATGTATCGCTGAGGTCAGCTGATCTGAAAGTGATATAAGCGAGTACACTGATCAAGACAAGAATCAGATCTGGTCTATGAATCTGCAGTTCTCTTGTCCGAGGGGGCGACAGTGGAATGGTGGCATGGATGTGATAAAAACTGATGAGCAAAGTGGATGAGGCAGCTCGTGATGACACACGATGGTATGATCTGGAACTGTGACAGCAAAGGATGAGTAACCAGAATATCTCCTGGAGAGAAGGCGATCTTCAACAGACGAGTGTGATGAGCTGAGAACCAGCCGGCACTGCACGTAGTGCGGAGGATGAGAGTGGTTGGGCGATGGACCGAGTCGATGAGGAGACGGAGAGCAGCGATGAACACCTAGCTGCTCCCCTGCACCGAGATCTGGTTTTCCTGTTCAGCAGGATGATGATGCTCGGTTCATCGGGTTTTTCAAGATCTGATCCCTTTTTTTTCTTTCCTGATGATTTGCCCCACTTTCCTCAAAATATCCCCTGGTCCATAAAAGTCATTGCTGCAGCTGAGGTGAGTGTCTTTTTCAGTTGTTGCCAGCTGTATATTAGTTCATTTCCAACCGATTCTGTTCTGTTTTGTTTCTTGTTCAGTTGGAGATGAATTTCCTGCTGCTTGGGTTAGCTAAAACGCACGTTTTCCATATTCCTAATGTCCTTCTTCAATTTACGCCTCATTATTTTGATAGCTCCTTTTTTTTCTGCTACATTTTTTGTTTCAGCTTTCAAGTCCATTTGTCCTGCACAATTCGATGTAATATCAGGTGATTGAGGAAATTATTTTGGATAGTAATAAAAGGGTCCCAATTCATCAATTTATTCATGGAATCAATTGTTAGCAAGATTGACCTCTAATTAATATTTTTTAGCTCAACTAGGATACTAAAGTATTAATATTAGGCACTTATTCCATATTAAAATAGAGGTTTATCAATTATCATTAGAAAAAAATTATTTAGAGCAACTTTTATGAGAAAGTTAAGCAAAATGGATTAGTTTTAATTATTTAAATGATCCCAAAATGAAATACTATATCCTAAAATATACCTGCTGGTTAATGAAGTTAAGGGAGGGTTAACATCATTACTAAATTTACACCCATATTAATTAATTTTTGTTAAATTTACACCTATAAAAAGTTAATTGTGTGAAGTGTTTTAACCAATAACTTCATTACTCAATTTAGACCTTTAGCCTTTAATAATTAACTAGATTTGCGCCTATGCATCTTGCACATAATTTAATACCTATGCGTCCTAGGTAATAATACAGTTGTTTCTTTACTAATAACTATAAGAATATATATATATATATATAAGTTTGAACTCTACTTAATTAATTAATTCTCAAAGAGAGGGATGGACTCATTGTCTAATAACTGTAAAAATATAGTAAATATGTGTGTGTGTTTCAACTCCACTTAATAAATTAATTCACAAAGAGAGAGATGGACTCATTGTCACTTCCTGGAAAAATAAAAGGATATTTAATGGCAAATCTTTCTCCAAGTAAGAAAAGTAGAACATTCCTCCATCACTTTCTTCAAATAAAATGGAAAATTTGTCCATAATTATTTATATAATCAAGGATGTCAAATCAAGTGTTTAAGTAAACTTATATGGAGTCATTGAACATAATCAAATTCAAAACATTAATACATGTTTATAAGCGAGTTGACAGATATATTTTGTAAGTTATAAACATAGAAACGGTAAATTTAATATGTAAACTCGCAAGTTCAATCAAGTGCATAGTTAATAAAACTTTCAAAGTGAATTAACATGATTTTACAAACTAGAAATAAAAATAATAAACTCAGAGAATCAACTTATGAGTTTAACAATAATCATGATCTATTTTCTCCTGTTAACTAAAATTTGCTTACCCAGCCCTATATATCATTTTTAGTCTTAATAATTCCATTTTTGTTTGAAAAATTTTGGTCTTTGTGTAGAGGTTTTGTCAATCACCCTCAACATATAGGCAGACTTTTCCACACAAGTAAAAAGATTCCTCATGTCATATCTCTTCACTTTGAAAGGTTGTCTTTGACCTCCAAATATTTTGCTTTAAATATATTTGACACATTGTAAAAGTACTTGGTTTATAGACGTGTTAATTAAGACACGTGTCATAAAAATTTAATATCAAGGATATCAAGTTTTTTTGGTGAGGGTTCAATTTTTTTTAATGAATAAAGAGTATAATACATTTGTTCGAGAAAAACTTACAAAAAGGTTTCTTTGTCCAAATATATCCCTCTCAATTTTGGAGGACAATTTTTCTACTTCAAAAAAATAAAAGATTTCCCAATCATCATAAATCTATTTGAATATATTAAATTTATGTTTTAAATAAAATATTTTTAAAATAGTAGTAGTAGCAGTAATAATTTATGTACATAACCTCCTATAAATGCTTTATTAATTGTTGTCAAAGATGACTAATATAACCAAATAAAATAATATTCAACAAAAATTTTGATTGGGACACAACAAAAATTTTCTTCTTCATCCCTATCTTTTCAAATGCCTTTTCAATTTATTGGCAGCATAAGAAAATTAAAAAAAATCCTTATCGTAGTGTTTACTTCTAATAATATAATTTTTTATTTTTTTTTCTTTTCTTGTTAGGAATAAGTATTATTCTCCAAGGGTAATTTTGTTCAATATATTGTTTAGCACTAAATGTAGATACCCCTTCTAGTAACGATTCAAACATTAATTAACCGTATTGTGATACTTGCTTGGAGTTCTTATATCTTCAACGGATTTTAAAGTCTTCAATTTGAAAATGATTCCATGTAGATCAACACCACAATTTAGGGCTCCAAATTAAAATTAGGCATTCTAGATATTTAATATTTTTACTTTTATATTTTTAATAACATTTTTCAATAAATATAAATTCTAAAATACATATAATTTTCTAGCTATCACCTTTTTTAAAAAATTGATTTATCAATTGAAAATTATAAATTTAGAGTATCCTCAAATTACCTTAGAATTAACATTTGATCTCTATTATGGGCTGAGAACATTAAACTTAAAGCCTTCACAATAAGTACGCTTCCCTTAATTTAAATTTGTATTTTCTTCCTCTTATTACCCTAGCAACTAATTAAGAGCTTGGTGATATTAAAATTTTCTTTATAAGCACTATAATGTCTTGTTGACTCAAACCTATTTGGAAGTCTTTTGGTTTTCACTTGTCTTAGTGAAGTAGTTTCTTTGTCCATCACTTTCAATTTATAGGCAAACATCATTCTCAATTTCGCTATCTTCACTTTGAAATTTAATTTCGAGAGACATTGTTCAATTGTTTTAGACTAAATTATTAACTCCTTTGTTAAAATAATTTTTTAAATTTCATGAAAAAACACGATTAATTGATTATTGGCCTTTTAGTAGTAAATGCTTTAATAATTATAGACTATTCTTTATTATACTTATTGGATGGATTTGACATAATATGATAGACTCATTCATGATGATATATTAGAGAGCCATGAGAATTCTATAGACTTAATTAGTGTCTCTTCCAACTTTCTTTGTCCAGTCCTCTCAATTTATAAGCAAACTTTTTCACAAAAGAAAAGTAAAAGATTCCTCATATTATAATATATATATATATATATATATTAAAAGCTTACTTTAATATGCAACAAATAATTTTATTTGAATATATAATACAATTCAAGAAAATTTAATAAATTCAGGACCGCTTACATAATAGTGTTACACAGCACATGCACGCTTACACATATATTTTGGAAGCTAACAAATATATAATTGAAATTTTTTTTAAAATAAACTAAAAAATCAGCTTATAAGCAAAAAAACAATAACAAATCAACAAGATACAATGTTTTTTTTTAAAAGGTTCTCCCATATAAATTAAGTAGAAAATTCCTTGCAAGAAAGCTGAGTGCATTAATTATAAAGTTTGTGTGAAGCTTTCTTTGTTCATTCTCTATGAAAAATGTCTTCTTCAAATTATAAAAAAAAAACTTATACCACCTGTGAGAATAAAAATTTAATAATTAGTTTCATTTAAAAACGTAAACATTTTTCCATTGCATGAAAAATATAAACATTTTAATAATTATTATTTAATTAAATAGAATATTTAAGCATATCATCAAAAACATAAAAATTTTACATATGGCCAATATATACATTTACATGCATAATTTCTTCCCCACAAAGACTTCATTATTTCTTTATGATATTTACATCCAAATAAGTATTACAACTTAAAAATTAACAAATAATTTTCAAACTTTTGAATAGTCCTCATTTAAATGGAATACCCTATCATCAATCACTATTATGATAGACTCGTTGATCAAAACACAACAAAATAAGAGTTATGGAATTTGGATGGACATGTTACATATAGTCAATTTTTTCTCTATCTATCTCTTATCAAACATATTTTTATATAAGAAAAGTAAAAGATTCCTTGCCGTGCAATGTTATTTTCAATCAAGTAATTTTTTAAATATATATAATTACTAGCTAGGATATTTCCTCCTGTCTATGTCAATTTAATTTTTAAGTTTTCATCTCTTAGATACACACTGGTATTCGATTTTACCAGTAAAATAGTGAGATTATGAACAACTTCAAGCTTGATATCTAACTACTTGGCTCCTTGCTAAAAAATGTCATGAAACATCACATAAAAAATGATACATCTAATAATATTCCATTGTACATGCATAATTTTTTAATACAAATTCATGTTTAAGCATTATTGGATCTAATTGAATAACTCCTAAAATAGTTTCACGCATTCATATGGACTTCTAGACCATGTGTTTAAGTTGCATAAGCACTATTCATTAGAGCCAAGCCTACTAGTCCAATCGTGCATATGTTTTTTGGTGATAAACATATATAAATTTTAAGGTTAAAGTGAAAATTTGTCTCAAATGTTTTAAAATATAGCAATTTTACCTTTTATCAGTAAAAAACTAATATTGATAATTAAAAATTCACGTTAATTATCAACATTTGTAACAGTAAAGTGTAACATTGCATCATTTTAAAACATCTAAGGGAAAATTACTCCAAAAAAAACTTTCAGGATAACATTGCTCATGAGAGAAAACTTTTGGAACAAATTTGCACATTGACCTTAAGTTTTATCTAATACCTAATCATATCATATACTCTATAGTTATATCAAAAAAAAAACAAAGGGAAAATAACTATCATGTCATAAAGAAGGCACTTAATTATCTAAATGTTCTATAGCAATTAAGAAGCATGTAATGACAAGTTTAATTTCATTATAGAAAAGATAATATGTTTATATTACTCACTTGTCATTAAAATTTTTTTTGGTGGCTAAGTTTATTCCTTGATATCCATAGTAATTAAAAATAAAAAATAATTTTCAAACTTTTAAACGGTCCTCACATTTGAATGGAAAATCTTATCATCAATCACTATTGTGATAGACTCATTGATCAAGACTCAACAAACAAGAGTCATGAAATTTAGACGGACATGTTATGTATAATTAATTGTTTTTCCGTCCATCTCTTATCAAACATCTTTTCAAGTACATATATACATTTTACACACACACACATAATTATTTGCCAAGATACTTCCTTCTCTCTTTCTCAATTTAATTTTAAGGTTTTTATCTTTTAGAGACACTTGTATTCTATTTTACCAATAAAATAATGTGACTATAAACAACTTTAAGACGATATCTAACTGCATAGTTTACTATTAAAAATATTATAAAAAATCACATTAAAAGTGATACATCTAATAATGTTCGATCTTCAAATTTCTTTAATATGGTTGTTTCAATACGTTATATTTGAGTATTGTCAGGTTGATTGAGGCAATTAACTATTCCAAAGGCATCATCTGCATTCATACATACTCATACTCCAAACCTCATATTTAAGTGGTAAAAGCACAGTTCAATTGGACCAACACCTATTAGTGTAATCATACATAAATTTTATCTAATACTGAATCATATCGATGCCATATGGTTATTTAAAAGGGGGAATTACTATCAGGCTCCCAAGAAGGGACTTAATCAAACAAATGTTCATTAGTAGGTAAGAAGCATGTAATGACAAGTTTCACCATAGAAAATGATAAGTTTATATTGTTTACTTGTCATTTTGAGTTTTTGATAATTAAGTCTCTCCTTTTCAATTAAATTCTCACAGTAATTCCGCCAATATAATAAAGACAATATAATTATGAATATGAGTTGAGTTTAGAATATCATCAAAATATGATGGGTAGCATTGCCACCTGAGAAATCTTATTGTAGATACTCTTTTTTGTGAAGCATATATATCCTTTTACTCGAAGCAATCTTATTGAAACACTATTGTGCACATTTCTGAATAAGGATTTGAACCTTAGTTCACCACATTGTTCCCCATAAGTTATAATAGATACTTATGCTGACACTTCCATATAGTAGATACTTGCACAGCCACTGGACACATCTTATAGTAGAAAGTAGAAACTCTTTTATTTCTAAGTACATGTATATCATCTTACTGGAGGCAATTTTGTTCGAAGCATTATTAGTATTAAATATAGGCATATCTTCTAACAAGGTTTCAAATATTGTTTTATTATGTTGTGAGGTATTGACCTTTCTACTATATCCAACTTCCATTGGTTATAATGCATTCTTATGCTGTCACTTCAATTGCAAGTATTATTATTTTTGTCCTTAAATTTTGGCGACCCGAAGAAATTATAAGCTTAGCAAACATGGTTTCCAACCCATACCAAATTTTGGGTTTCACAGTGTAGGCCTAAGTTTGCCTTTTGCTTTTCCCTAACATGGTTTCCATTTTCTCCCTCATTTGTTATTACTCATCTATCCTCTCTCATTTTCGAAGGTCTTTTAATTTCAAGTTAGTGAAAAACTTTTCCAGTTTCTTCATCTTGCAATATCTTCAACTAAAATAAAAATTAAAACATATATACAATATTTTTCAACTAAAATATTCTAATGACAACAATAATTTAAATGAATAATATACCTAACTATCATGAGAAAAAATATTTTGACGCATATAAATCTTATTTTTAAATGAACTATTATAAGTTTATAACCAACAGAAAAATTGTATTAAATCGAAGCCTTTCACTTTTATGCAAGTCTTCTCTTCCATAATTCTATTTATCCAACGAAACGGTGTCGTTGTCGGCAATTGTATCTCGCTCGGATGCGTCAACTCATCACGTCAATGTTGCTGCCTGCCTGGTGCGTGGTGCCTAATTTTCATCCTTTGTTTCACATATATGGGAGAAGTAAATGATTCTTCATATCTTAATTTTATATATTGAAACCTTACTTTGGGAGAAAATAATTTTCTTTTATATATATATATATATATGAAATACCATGCACGAAAATTCAGTGAAGTCCGGTAGGGCAATTTTTATGCAATGTTGATAAGTGCATTTTTTATAATTAAACTTGTTATCAATATATGAATAATTTAAAATTCTAAATTATTATTATTATCAAAATATTGATTTAAAATATAATACTAACATTAATGTATAAATTTGACTCAAAAGCTTTCCTTAAAAACAATAATGCTGCCCCTCTAAATTATATTCTATATATATTGCAATGCATTTTTAATATGGTAAAAGTATGCTTAATATATACCTATTAATATTTTTATTCTGTTCCTTCACTCTCAAAACAAAAATTATATTCTTCATGTTTTTGCAGCTCTCAAATTAATGTCCCCAATATTAAAATAGATAATATTGGTTTCACTAGTTAGTGTGCCACAATATCCATTTCTTCATTCAAGTTATATATATGGTGCTTGTAACGGTATATTCCAATCGTTATTTGACTTTTGAACATTTTGTTAGCTACTATAACGTGAAAAATCTACCCAAATTAATTATATAGAGAATATTAAGGACGGGAGAGTATTATTAAAGGACAGAGTCATAAATTTTACAAGTTGTGCGTTTTCTATTAAACTTTACAAGGTGAAGTGCATCATGGTTGCGAAAGCCAAAAAGGTTAGTGGATGGAAGACTCCTCTACCTGTCATGCGAAATTGTGTTACTAATTTCTGCGCATTGATCCTCGAATAATTAGTTTTGGGGGATATAAATTATAACATGGACATCTAACAATTTACTTGTTTTAATGAATGAGTCAAATATAAGATATGCGAAAACATTTATTATATATTTGCCTTGAACTATTAGAGTTTGGGACAATTGGCACAAGCTGATATAGAATTAGGAAATTTAATTATAAAGTAAAAAGAGATAAAGAAATTTTGATACAAAACACATGCGCTGTCAAATATCTGCATGAGGAAGACAAGAAATGGCAAGAACGTACAGTATTTGAGAAGAAGAAACAAATTAGAGGCACCCTTGTTCAATATTGCAATATATTAAAAAACTTAGTCCACATCCTTTGCAAAAGCTTAGGAGTTTGTCAACATGACTTACATTTAAAACACCAAAACCATTTAACCATAAGTAAAAGTAACAACATACAAAGTACTTGTACAGCCTTAACAACAATTACAACTTCCCTTAACACCACCAACATTAAAGTTTGTACCACATGCAATCTAGAAACAGAAAATAAGTACACCTACATGATCTACTGTAGAGCAAAGGGCCACCTACTTCCCAAAATCCTGAAACAAATCCTATTGATAAGCTCACATAAAATCAATTGATCCCATCTTTAGTTTCTTTGGCATTGTGGTCATGGTTTGGGATATCCTCCAAATCATAATGCAATTGTTTGGTAGTGGAGGACCCCATAGATCATTGTCCACAAAGCTAGATTCTTCAAAGCTTTACAATTGAGTTCTAGTTGGAATTTTCCCCCACAAATTATTGTGAGATAAATTCAGCTTGCTTAAGAAACTCAAATCGGACATGCTCGATGGGATTTCACCTCAAAGTTGATTTTTTGAGAAGTCCATAGATTCTAATGATGCCACAGCGCCGATACTTTGAGGAATTTCACCACTCAAATGATTGTTGGACAAATTCAAAAAGACCAACCCCTTGAGATATGTGGTTTCAATTGGTATCTCACCATATAATCTATTATCAAAAAGGTCTATACTTGTGATGAGACCCAGCCATCTATATATATAATATCTTCCTTTCAACCCAATAAAGCACATCCCTTATATCATATAAAAATTGATTTCCTTCACTCCACATGGATACATTTAAGTGCTTGTTCTCTAATTGCATATCCCTCAAATGGTTGATACATTTTGGTATTTGTCTAGTTATATTGTTCTGAGCAAGATTCAAGATTTACAATGAATTTAAAGAACATATTTGATCCGGAATCTCACCATTGAATTTGTTTGATTTGAAAATAAGAACTTTCAAATTTAAGAGAAAGCCTCCCACAAAAGATGGTATAATCCCTGAGAATTGATTCTCTTAGATCCAATAACCACAATTTTGTATTGTTCTTTAAACAAGAAGGAAAACGTCCTGAGCGTGTGTTATTGCAAATTTGTAGTGAGTTCAACCAATTTAAGGATCCCATCGATGCATGCAAGTTACCTCTGAATTGTCAAACATGATAATTCGTAGATTTGACAACATCTTCAAACAATCAGGTATTTCACCTGACAAATTATTTGATGCCAAATTGAGATATTCCAAACATATTGGCTCTTCCTTTTTTGACAAAAGAAGGAGGTTATGGATCCATAAAACCGATTACTTGAGAAGTCCAAGTAATCCACATAAGGTGAAATGTGTGGTAAATGGCCGCTTAAGTAATTTGAGCCTAAATCAACCTATGATTCATTAATGGGATTATTCATTAAATGAGAAAGATCTCCATAGATATTATTGTTAAAGAAATTAAAATCAAAAGCATGTGGAAATGCTTCCAACACCCATGTGGGGATGGAATCAGAGATGTTGTTGTTGGCTATGGACAACTCTTTAAGACACTTGAGTGATTCCATCCATGATAGGAAGTGGGGACCTAAATTCCATGAGGCCATGTCCAAGGCGTCCAACTTTTGGAAAGAAGGATCCAATTGGGACCCACTTTTAAAATTAGTCTGTTTCCTCTTACATAAAATACATCTAGCCTTGTGAAATTAGCAAGGTGATCTTTAGTCTCCTCTTCTTCGAAAAGATTATCACTAATGTCAAGTGATTGTAATGCAAAAAGGGATCCTATAGCATGAAAGGGATTACCATTGAATCGATTACATGAAAGATCAAGTTGATTCAAAGAGGTGAGATTTCTTAAAGATATAGGAATTGTCAGAAAGATCAAGATAAAGGAGATTCTTGAAAATCCCAATTTGACCAGTCAAATGACCATATAATTTTGAATTGTAAATATACAGTCTCTCCAATGTGTGTGAAGCACATCCCAAGATGATTGCCAATATTTCAGAAAATTGTCGGATGGATTTCTTGTTTGAGAAAGAAACACTTTTCAAGCTACAAATATTTCCTATAAAGCTTGGAATTGGCCCTTCAAACTGATTATCTGACAGATCAAGAGTAACCAAAGTGGTCAAGCTCCCAATCAAATGAGAAATTGATCCATTCTAATTGTTTGATGATAGAGAAAGAGACTTGAAGCTCTTCAAGCTATACAATCACTCGGCGATAAAATTATTGAAGGCATTTTCAGATAAATCAAGATCTTAAATGAATGTGAGGTTTTGAATACTGTATGGAATGAAGGATTTCAAATGATTACCTCTTAGTTTAAGAGAAGCCAATTTTTTCAATTGAAAAATCCATCTTGGAATGGAAGAAGCTCAAAAATCAAAAGAATAATAAAGCTCAAAAATTGTTGCCAAAGATCTAAAGTTGGTAACTATGGTTGGATCAAAAGGATGATGAAGAGCACATGATACCAAATGTAACTCTTTCAATGCAGGAAGTGATTGCAAAGCATGCAACAAATCAATTGCATTGGATATATTCACCGAACTTAACTGAAAATAATGGAGTGAAGAAAGGGATGAAAACCATTGAAGATTTGGTGAAAAGAATGATATCTCATGCTTATCAATATCATCATCCACTTCAAGATGATGATAGAGTAGGCTAGATATATTCCCTATTTGATGAGAATGTTTCCATTTAAAGAATTACCTCCACGGTCAAGATAGCTTAACCTCAAGACGTTTGCAATCAGGTGAGGAATTCTTCCACTGAATCCTACGTTGGAGAGATTAGGATATTTCAAGCTCTTCAATGAGCCAAGAAATCTTGGAATTTTCATGTGGCTAAAGTCGTTGCCACTTGTACCATCCATAATTTTAGGATTTGTAGTTAGTTATTGTTGAGATTTTTTTAGTCAAAGAAAATAAAATAAATTGGAATTTTAAAATAAGTAGGAAAATTTTAATATTTTTTATGAAAAAAATAATAACTAATTATAGGTGTGTAAACTTATCTTATTATTAAAATAAGTAATACAAAAAAATTGTTTGAATAAATTTTTTTATTATAATTATTATTTTTGTTTTTTAAAATATATATAATATTATTTTAATAAAAAGACCCTGACCTAACCCTAACTCTATATGAAGCTGATCTCTAGTCGTTTGAAGACCAAATTTAATACTCAAGATTATGTAGCTAGTGGCACAAATCTAAGGTCGATCTCTAAGGAGTTTGGATATCTCTAGGTAATTAGTTAGCAAGCTTAATCAACAATTTAAAATGAGTATGGTTTTGTCATTACAATTCCAAACCAAAGGCATTATCTAACCTATTATTTGTTTTTATTTCCTTATCTTCCTAAAATTGCCATGCAGCAACTAAAAGAAAATG
>JANTPZ010012505.1:0-11627 GCA_025593235.1 Vachellia pachyceras | reverse complement strand
AGAAAAAAGAAAAAATAGGAAAGAGGAAAGAGAAAGAAAGAAAAAAGTAGGAAAGATAAAAGAAAGAGAAGGAAAAAAAGTAAGAAAGATGAAAGAAGAAAAATTAGAAAAGATAAAACATAGATTTCAAGCCGAGGTTTTGTAACCAAAATAGCTTTTCAATAAAATTTTCATATTTCCATAAAACCTAGATTTCAAGAAATTATGTCAAACAAGTACTTAGTCAACGTTATTCAATCTAAATCATCCACACGGACATAACTTGCATTTCCTTGCCATTCTTACTGTCTGAGAGAGCAGAATTAAATTTAAAGGGGTTATATTTATAACATCTTTTTGGCACCATTTCTTCCTTTTGATTCCATTTTCTCAAATTCAATCCATCTCGTTACATATTTTGATTTTAGTTAAATTAAGTGCATCCACCACCTTCAAATTTATTTTAAAGTTTTTTTATGTAACACCATGGAGAGTTGAACATTCAGCCTCATACTTAAACAACACTTGCTACAAGCCGTATTTGAGCGAAAGGGCTCGGGCAATTAAATTTTATGTAGTACACTATATATAATCTCATTTCCATAAAAGTAAAATATATAAAAAATTATTTTTTGATGAGTTCAAACCATTATTAACTGATCGATTTTAATTTGTTAATTAATATTCAGATAATTTAGAATCATTAATGAATGTTTGGTCTACCCAGCCACTCTGTAATTTTCAACCTAAATAATCATATGATTCCTTATATATTACAGAAGAAGCATTGGTTCAAATTATGTCCTAATCAAATGGTGTTATCCTTTTCAAATTTAATACGCACAATTATTGAAGCATATGCTTATTTTTATATATGCATTTGGAAAAGACAATATCAAAAAGATCAATAAATAAGCCTAATCCAAGAAACATTTCAAACAAAATAAAGAGAAGATGGGAATGGAACAAAGATCCAAGTCATATTTGTAGCCAAAGACACACGTACATGTCCTTGAAAATTTAATTTCACGATTTTTCATTCTACTATTTCCACCATATTATATATATATATATATATATATTGTAGAACATTGAATAAAATATACAGCTTCATTAGATGGAACTCAAGGAAGAGAACATCTATGTTGCACAATTTTCCGTAAGTGAAGTTTGAGGTTGTTCGTTTGTGTGTGGTGGTGATTAAAAAATATTCCTCTTCTCCACCTAAATGTAAAATTATTTTTGTAGTATAAATAACACCATTAAAAAAGGTTTTACGCTTAGAATCAAATGAGTAATAAAAAACAAAGCTAGCTGATCGATACATATAATATATACACTATATGTGAATAATTAAGAACGCAGTAATAGAAATTAATGTTATGCTTGTTTAGGAACACCGTTTTTCAAACGGTACACACATTTCAATATAAAACCATCTTGACATCTATAAAAATCATTTCAAAATTCATTAAAACCATCTCAAAATCTATAAAACTATCTTAAAATCCGTAAAACATTTTGAAATCTATAAACTCTTTTCTTTCAACAGATTTTTTAAAGATGGCCGTTAGTGGGTTTCAAATGAGGCTAATCGCTATCATCGAACGAAGTGGGAGCAACACATACACATATATATATATATATTGTAGCTATTGGACTTGGAGCCTTGGAGGTGTCATGGTCATCAATCTAAACCAATAATAGCCGTAATAATTTACTGTCACTACAATGTGACACAACAAGGAAATCAATTTCAATATTATCGTTTATTTAAGCACCAAATTCTACGTCTTTGATGTGTACCAGACTATATTAGTCAACCACTTGTCGTTTTAATTGACATCAATTTCATATATAGATGCCTAGCTACGCCTAGCTATTATAATTACTCCTCCTCTGTTTCTAAATCTAAATACAGAGTCATATAATTAATTTATAAAAATTAAAAATTAATTAAATTAGTTATTTATAAAAAATATTGTATATTCATTTTCTTAAAATATCCTTCAAATAATTTGTATTAAAAATTATTTCATTACTTTAAAAAAACCCCTTAATATATACCATTAATAGGAAGAGTTTAAAACAAATTAAATTATAAATTTGAGAAATAAATTGGATTGGTACCTTATATTAAAATCAAAATGAACTTCTACACTCATTGAAGATCAAAATCTGCAAACACCGCTGGGTGGCTAAATTATTACTGGTTTCTTACCGTCTAAGACTGTTCTATTTCTATTTTTTGGCCAACAACTATTATATTATATTTCCAACACGACCAAAAATTAAGACCAGATAACTAAGATAAGAAGCTAAATTCTGATATGATTCAAAAGAATGATAAGCTTTATGAAAGATAGACGCAGTATGGGAGCATCATATAAACAAAACGTAACTTGATTTTGACATGTTAAAATATATAATGCTATTAAATTCAGATACAATTTAAAGCGTCATATATAATGCACACACATTAGTGTGGTGTTTAATGGTGCTGTCAAATAGAGAAGATAACTTACCTGCCTAATAAATTACTAAATATCTAATGATGTTTCGTAGTTTCAACCCAAAAAAAAATCCTTTTAGCGGAAGTAACTAAACTAACAGTCTGATTTCCTCTTCCTTTTCAATTTCTTTGTGTAAAAGAGACCCATAATCACAGCCAAAAGCAAGAGAGAGTTGCATGTCATGATGAGTAACTCAACAAAAATAGCCCTCCGAAGAAGCAGAGATATGTTTTTATTAATTAATGAATTCTCAAAGAGCTTAATTAATTATATCTGTTACGTCCAAACTTTCAACCATGCAAATTAAACACATGGACTTTTAAACACAGCTTATTAATAAAGAGCCCATATACCAAGAAGATTAACAGTACATGACAACTCTCAGATGCAATTAATAATCAATTAGTTCAAGTTTTGTATTATTAACTCCGATCCTAAAATATTATACTTAAATCAGATTTTATATTAAGGATTAAATGTAATAATTAGTAAAGAAATCTACAGAAGTAAAGCTCTGAACTAAATATTCAATCAGTTATGAACATGTACATAATCAGATCAGATACACACACCCCGATCACTTCTTATATATTTTTATATTACAGGAATAAAGCTCAGAACTAAATATTCAATCTTGTGGTTGGTTCTATATATATAGTTGATATGCTGTATCTGCAAGGGAAGAGGGAAACAGATGCTATGCAGTTATATAGCGACCATTGCCACATGACTCCATAACTATGCAATTAAGGGCACTTCCTCAAGCTTTGAATTGTGGGCCTTCATCTTATATAATTCTTGTTATTATTACCCCATTAACGAGAAATGCGACCTGGAATAATAATCTTTCCTTAAAACTATGCATAATAGAATGAAACTTAAAATCTTAATACAACTATGGGGCCTCTTGTTTTCTGTTTTGTTGCTTGCTTTTATTGAATCAAATACCTCTCCATCTCTAAAAGAATATATCTCTTTTTTTTTTGGTACAAAAAGGTTTAGGTGGGTTCGGCACCGGTCCCCCACCAAGATCAGGGCCTGGCCCCAAGGCTCTTTGAGCACTTACAAGGGACTTACAAGATCGCCTACTAAAGGAGTCCTCACGACGGCAGAGGGAATCGAACCCACCTCTTTGTGGGAGTTGGGTCCGTTCCTTACCATCTGTGCCAAGCTCCTTTGGCAAGAATATATCTCTTGTATATGTTTTAACAATGCATAAAATTCTCCCATATATGCTTACAATACAGAAACAAACAAGCCAAGTACTAAGTACAGACCATAATAAAGTTATAGCACTGATCATCATCATCATCATTAATATTAATATAAGCTTCCTACATATCATCATGATTCATGAACTTCACCTTCACCTAAATTGTGTCTCACATTAATTCTTCACTAGAGCCTTAGAGAGAGATCGAGCTGGTTAATATCCTCCTGAACAATTTCCTTCGAACCATAGCTAAAATCCCTTGTTGACGACGTCATCCTTCTACCCTGAACAGGTTGGTTCACGAACGCGCCAATCTCCGATGACCCGACCCGATGGCTGAGATAATGGTTGGATCCTCCTGGTCCGCCATTATTGTAGGGTTCAATGGAGGAGGAAGTAGAACCGCTTATCAGCTCTCTGCTCTTCTTGGCCAGGGTTCGCTCAAGCTTGTGAGCATTTTGGTGACCCCCTAGAGCTTGAGAGCTGTAAAATTTTCTTTGGCAATAATTGCAGGAGAATATTCTGGGCTCCTTGTTGAAGTTGGAACCTGAAGTAGGTGAACAACACGAAGAGGCAGAACAACTCGAAGAAGGCTCAAGCAGAAGATTAAGGTTCAGTAATCGAGCATTGTTATCGTCTGGGAGATTTAAGTGAAGAGAAGTATTAGGGTTGAAACTCATGGCTAAGAGGGCAAAAAAATAAAGATCGATGCTTTACTCTACGGAAGGGATAGAGCTATGAAAAGAAAGAGAGATTAGCAAGAAGGGTGGTATATATATAAGGGTTTCAATAATATTACAAGAGGGGCACAAATAATGGGAGTGATATATATAATGAGTTGAAGAATAAAGAAGGAGATGGTATAATATAGAGAGTGAGATAAAGAGACATATATCTGCAAGATCATTGGGGAATCAAAGAGGTTGTCCCCTTCATTAATGGCACGGATACAATCCTTTGCAGGTCCATGGCATAAATAAAAATAATACCATGAACTGGAGCATTTCCTGTACATACAAAAAACATATAATTATGAGCAATGATTATTATTAATGGGGTTTAGCTGTATAATTTTATCTTAGATCTTTGTATTGGACAAATAATATGTAAGTAATGTTTTGTGTTTCAGCATCTAATTAATAGCAGGATATGAGGTGGGTAGGGGATGTTTTTGTACTTGTATCAGCACTAATGTATTCAGTTATTATAGCATTTATTTTGGATATGATCTTAATCGTCTATAGCTTCAAAACAACTGATACAATAATTTTCAATGAAATGTGTATGTGTCTGAACTTTTTCTTTATGGTTTTTTTTTTTACCTGTAACTTTTTCTTTATGGTTTGAATCTTAGAAATGGGAAATTGGATCTAAATTCCATAAAATCAATATCGGATAACATTGAGCTAAATATTTTAAACAGTCATTTGAATTCATTAAAACTTATTTATTTTTATTTTGTAAAATTATTATATATAATAATTTTTCTTAATTACCCAATGTGTGTGTATGGATAAAACTTATATCAAATTCTTCAATCACATATGGGCATGCGTCCTATTTTTTCATGTGGATTTATAGTTAATAATATTTTAAATTAAAAATAAAGCACATGACCATGTATGATTGGAAATTTTTACATAATGGATATAAGTAACTTAATCTAAATTCTATATATATGATTATTATATACATATTTTTGACTAAATTAAAACTTGGTAAATATCTTCAAATATTGACATCATTATGATTTTTATTTATACTTTTTAGATCTTATTCAGTTTTTTATTGTATTTTGATATTTTAATTTAAAAAGGGAATCCGAATAAAATTCTTTTTCCAAAGTTGACACTTAAAAATGAAAAATAAATAAAACAAGAGCTATTACGTGAGAAGTCCATAGTGCTCATAAATTTTACGGATATTAATTAGAAACATAAAATATTGCACTACATGTCACGGGAATTCCAATGACTAGTCGATATAGTTAATACGTTAATTCAGAAAAGTAATTTAATTAGCTCGTGATAAAAAGGGAAAACAGCACATGTGTTTCTGTATTTATAAGGGTTTGATTTTTCTTACCACGACTCTGGAAATAAACTCTCAAATACACCAAATTGATATATATATATATATCATTAATTAAAATAATCAGTTTAAGAAAAATCTTAGCCCTGACAAAGATTCCTGGACAATAATGCCAAAAAAGAAAAGCTAGCTAGTCATGAACCATATAATCAAACTTGAAAAAACATGCAGTGTTCCATCCAATTTCTAAATTAGGTATTACACACTGGGCAAGATAATCCACCTTGACTAGACCAAATTAATGAATATGATTAAACACCATCTTTACATTAATCCCAATCTTATGAAGTGCCCCTAATAGATCGCCATCTGTCAAACACAGCATTGGACATTGATTTATTTTAAATAACAGTGGCTTAAACTATAATTATTGCTCAAGTTTGGGACTGTGCTGCCTAGCTAGCTCATGAACCTCTTAAATTATGATATGAACTAAGCCTCTTCGTAATCATTCGGCAGAATTACTATATATGTAAGCCATTTATGTATCTGTCTGAACTTGAAATAAAAGTACTACTAAGACTAGTGATTTTGGCTCCATTCAGTCAATAATTATAGATGCCCCATCTTACTGTTATTCTCACGTGCCTCGATGTTTCATTTATGAATCGATGTGAATTTCCATACAAGCCCAAAATAAATCGAAGAATGACTGTTCAAAATTCTCCAAATCATCGCCCCTTGTACGTGAGTTGTGAGTCCAACGCTAAAGGGTTGGACTTGATCAATTCTGAGATCATTGCATGGCTGAGGAAGGTATTACATATATTAGTGTAGCACGTAATTAGAGTATAATTCTCATATGGTTAATTCTCCATCCCAATGAATGATATAAGCATGCCAATAGCCCAAATGTATAGTGTAACTGTGAGCAAGGGCAGACCTACATTTATTCCACCGGGTGCAGCCGCACTCCTGACTTCCAGAAAATTAGGTATATATTAATACTATATGATTTATTTTCTACCCACTCATTTTCTAATTTTGAACCTACTGAATTTTTACTTAAATTATTCTTAAAAGATATTAAAAATAAGTTACATTTATCTTCTCAAAAAATAGTTTACACCCCTGAGTCAGGGTTCTGAGTCCGCCAGTGACTGAAAGATACTGTATGATGAGTTTAAATTGGCAAAGCCTTGCGCCCTTGCCCTTATCTTGAGTGAGCCAACGCGGTGCCTAAAATTTTGTCACAAAAAATTAGTCTCCAAAAAAGTCTCAATGGCCTAAATATTTAGGTAAATTTATTTTTTATAAAATTCTATACAAATAAGTCCCTTAACCTTTGAAACTTGTAATAATAAGCCTTTATGACCTTTAAAGTATGAGCGCATAACCCCTTACTATTAATTATAAACCCTCTTAAACTTTAATTTTTTGCGTACATATAACTCCGATTCATATATATGTAGATAATCTTGTATGTATAAAGTAATGTACAAATTTGTGTATGATAGTTATTTGTATAAATGTAAGAGTTTTTGAAGGTTGATTGTAAAGTTTCAAAGAGTATGAATGTTATCTATACTATACAGTCCAAACTTCAGGCCTAAGTAATGTATAATTTCGTCAAATATTTATATTTCTGGTTCCTTGGTAGGAAAAAAGTCCAATTAATGATTAAAAAAGTCTACATGGCTAGTGTGTATTTGTGTGTGCTTCAGATCAATATAATTATATACTCAGATCGATCAAGCTAGTTGGAGGAGAAGCACTTGTGGTCCTGGTCCTGCATCTTACATGATGCCATAAGTACAGGACCCATATATATATATATATATATATATTCATATAAATAAGTTAATATTTACATCCACACACCGATCTTTCATCTCTCTCTTTTGCTCTGAACATATTTTGTGGACTGGACCAAGCACATGGGATATGGGATTTTAAAATGTGTTGTAGCAGATAAATTGAATTGGAACATGTCGATATTATTCATATCATGTGTATATATAATTATATATATATATATATCCCGCGAGGAAATAAGATACGTAGCTTCAAGAAATTAAATAAATAATAAAAGTATGATCGGGGGGATTGTAATATCTTGTGATGAGCTATGATTATTGAGCCTTGTCTACTGATCACAGGACACATAAAGAACCAAGAAAACTAGGTGCTGCCGTAAGTTTTCAAAGTTCAAACCCCAGGGGGAGAGATTGTACTTGTTTAAAAAAATTTATTTACTACCCATAAACACGTTCAACAGTGTTTTTTCACAAAACGAAATAAGATCTCCTCTACATATTTACCTCGACTTACGTAAAATTACTTCTCTACCACGTTCCCAAACGGACACAATGTCTAATCATATTATTGTGCTTACCTTGTATAATAATGTCTAATCATATTAATCCACATTAGGATAAATATAGAGAGAGAGAGAGAATGTTCGTGTAGGATGAGACTTTAAAGGGGGACCAAAACTGAAATGAAAAAATTAATTGTCTAATATTTGTATATACAGCCTCTTAAGCAACAAGCACAAAGTATACACACAGATTATTTGAACATTCACCAGATCTTGTTAAGCTAAATTCATTGATCTGACATACATTCTGTAGGCAACACCTAAAGCTAATTAAAAACCCAGATAATGGGTTTGTTTAAAACAACGTTTTCAAAAATTAAACGTAAATGAACCGTATTTTTTCATAAAATAAGATAATATCATCCACATATTTATCTCGATTTGTGTAAAAGTACTTCTCTGCCGCGTTCTCAAACGGTCCAATATAATAAACTCTGTAATCTATGTGTGTGTATATATAGACACGTCGATGATGAAGACCTCTCTATATATTCTCGCGCGCTCATATACACATGCTCACATACTTTCCTAGAAATGCCTCCTTTTTAATTTTCGCAGTGAAGATGACCTGTAAGTGTCACGTCTCATCCATAACCAGAGAGATTTTTATTATATATAGTTAAATAATAAGCTACATGTAATGTAATAATGGTGACTGATGATGAAACTCAATATAATTCATAAAAGCCCCAAAAGGGGGTCCTCGCTTGTTACAACCCATGAGATGTTGAATAATATACAATAACACGGTGGATGAGTACTTATAAATACTTTCACACAAGTCGAGGTAAATATGTGGAGGAGATTGTCTCGTTTTGAAGAAAAACACTGTTTAATGTGATAATAAGTACTTATAATCACTTTTGACAATTTGCCAAATGGTTACTTTTGAACTGATGGGAAAGCAC
This sequence comes from Vachellia pachyceras, assembly GCA_025593235.1. Taxonomy (NCBI): domain Eukaryota; kingdom Viridiplantae; phylum Streptophyta; class Magnoliopsida; order Fabales; family Fabaceae; genus Vachellia; species Vachellia pachyceras. The sequence goes on along the minus strand of JANTPZ010012505.1, from coordinate 2,603 downwards.
AGTGATTAACATGGATGTCTGTCAGTGTGTGTGGCTAATAATTAAAGGAATCCACATTAACCCTCGTATTAGTGTATAGGAATGAAAAGCTAATTATCCATGGACACGTGAACATGGCAATAATGGAGTCGCAGGTAACATTTAACTCTGTTCTGTTAGCATTATTATCCCTCTACAAAAGCTTACAGTGCTAACTGAGCAAAGTTAAATTATTCCTTTAAGAAAGAGAAATGTACAAATACCAAATTAAAATGAGAGAATAACACACACACACACATATATATGCAAAATGATTTTACCAAGAAGTAGATAGTTACATCTTGTTTGTGCTAAAATACAAATTTTTGCAACATTTATAATAAATAATAGAAAAAAAAAGAGTCCTTATTTTCTATACGTACACAAGTCCTCTATCTTAACAATACACTTTAATTTGATGAAATTTTTTTAACATGCACAGGTATTTTTTTTTTATGAGATGTAATCTTATTTGAGGTATTGTTAAGCACCAAACGACTTTGATGAACTTTTTATTGAAATATAAACTTTTTTATTGAAATACAAACTTTTTTTATTTTTAATAATACAGGAATTACAATAGCAAAAGCATAACAATGACATTTCTGGAGTTTTTTTTTTGTGCCCATGGATAAAGGGACACGAAAATGCTAAGAGATAACCGCTTTATAACGTGGCCCGTGGCTCCACACCAATCAGGGTCATTTTATTGGGCCCCACTGTTCAATTGAGCCTTCTGTTTTTCTCAACAGCAAGGCCTTCTGGGCAGGCTTTTGATTTTTCTTAGGCCCTATTTCCCAGGCCTGCAGTGATCCAGGCCCAATGATTCAATCTTACCATTTGGTGTTTGACACTACACCAAAGGAAGCTAAGTCTAACAGAATGGCTAATCACTTGCAATATAGAAAACTGATATTAAAATCTTCACTGTGAGACATACGCATATCTAATATTCGATAGTGTTTTAAACAGAATTGTCTTTAATAAAATGATACATGTGGTTAACCAAAAGATATTTAGTATCCGATAGTGTATTTTGAACAAGATTATTTCTAATTTGAGGATGCATGTATTTATACAAAAGATTTTTTGTTAAAGATCAGTGTAATGCTAGAGAAGCTTTCTCCAATAAATTGTTTCGCTTGTATAATTTTTGACGCCCAACGTGCCATTTTGATGCATAGATCATTATATCATGAACAGTCCAAGAGGAATGCAATGAGTTCCATCTTGGCTTCATAATCAATCATGTTTGGTTCATATATTGTATCAAGAAATTCAAGAACCATCTTCACATGGCTCCATATTTAATAAAAATGTCGTCTTCAATCATGAGAAATTAGTTTACAATCTGAAAAGAAAAATCTGATCGCGTTTGATTTTCTAAATTAATAGCCATATGAAGTAGAGATGTTATCATGTGAATGAGAATACCATTTTGAGAAAATAGCATCAGGAACCCGTGGAGCGTGATAATAGGAGAAAAGTCCCTATATTTTTCTTAAAACTTAAATTTTGAAGGCTTTGTGGGTCAGGTATTCGGCGACGGCTTTTTATCCAGCGTCGACGACAAACTTCTTTGATGTTGTTGCGTCTGGTGTTGTTGGTATCAATTTAAAATATGTGAAAAGGATAAAATGGAGGAGACTGAGATACTTCTTGACTCTGCGATGACAACTTATGCTTTCAGAGACAATACTCCTCGGTCTTTCAATGACGGTGCCATTTTCTCTTGCTCTCTATGCAGCATCTAATTACTATGGAATGCTACGACGATTGGGGTATAAGGGTAATTGCATATGATATTCATATTTCATTGAGTTTCCAAGGGCTGTTTTGCAAAGAGGGCCAAATTCATATGACTTTTCTGCTATCATCACGCTACCATGGGTCCCTGGTGCTATTTTCCCTCTTAAGCTAATTTAATCTCTATTCAACCCTCTTTGAAACTCAAAATACAAAGCCTAGCTTGACAATATGTGTGTGTGTGTGTTGTACGATTGTAAATAACGACTCGTGGATATATAATGTAGAAGACAAGAAACGATCGGCGACAGGTTCATGCACTAGCTAGAAGCTTCCATGGTGGCAAGATGTAATGGAAAATTATGTCAAAATCAACTCGGTTGGATAATATTTGAAAGGAGACATTGCAGCGTCTTTCTTAGCACTCAAAAATATGATCTCAGATACGAAGACATGGAGAATTTACTCAACCTTATTTAAAGAGATGCACAATGCGCATATGGATTAATTATTCTCTCACAAACAGGTTGGGTTCAATCGATTGACATGGTAATACCATTTTGTATGGGTTTAGTTCTACACAACGTACAATGGAATTTGATAATCAGATTCGATTGAAATAAGCTTTCAAAAGTAAGTATCGTTGCTCTGTTTAATTAAATATTGCTCCAACCCAAGAATCTGTTTTTGTTTCTTCTTTTTTTGGCTCTCATTCAATCACATGTCGCTTTGTGTTGTCAGTTACAGTTTCATTGGTCAACTAAATCATTAAAATTACGAGAGATGAACAGAGGAGTACAGTATAGCAGTGATATTATATGAAGAGATTGAATAGGTTG
>JANTPZ010012504.1:0-11641 GCA_025593235.1 Vachellia pachyceras | reverse complement strand
AATGGGTACAATAATCTTTAAAGCTATTTTGGATTGACAAAATAATGGCTAAAGCAAGTAGGTTCGTCATCGGGCCATTGGCACAGTTTGACCTTTCAAATCACTTTCGAAGTTCATCTTCAGCAGCACTTCCGCTTTCCCGTCTCTACCGTGATCCAGAAGCGTCGCTTTCCTCCTTTTGCTCAAAAGTCGCTTTTGCCGTAAAATGCCTTCTCCATGAACGCTTTGCCAAACGCTTGAGCTCCAGGTCGATCGTGCTTTTAAGCTTCAAAAGGACTTCTGGGCTCCTGCACTGCTATGCCAAACACACGCAGTTACAGTGTTTTGAACATGATTATCTCTATGAAAAAGGAACTTGATCCTGTAAAAAAAGTTGATTAATGATGATATCTCTAGTTTTCAACTTGAGCGCTTGATGATGATATCTCTCGTTTTCCTAACTAGAGAATAGTCCGTCATTTCTCATTTGATAATACTAGAGAAATGCAAGTGTGTGGGGGTATAATTTCAGGCAAGTGGTTGATAACAGTGAGTTGTGAGATTTGAATTTAAATGTCATAGTTATTATTAAAGCATCTAACAGTTTTTCTTGATGAAATGAAATCAAAATATTTTCCAAAAAAAAACTAAGCCAGGAAAATCAAAATATTTTCAATTTGGCGTAAGAACGAAACCAACAATTTAAAGCATATGGGATTTGATTGTATTAACAATTATTACAGAAGAAAGGTAATAAAGTTGAAATGGCAGTGAAGATAGACACGAATAAAGCCTATGACAGGCTAGAATGGAGATTTATAGAAGAGGTTATGAGACAAATGGGTTTTGGAGAGAAATGGATAGCATGGACAATGGGATGTATTTCCTCTCCTAGATTGAATCTGGTGGTGTCAGGGAAGCGAATAACTGAGGTGGAAATGCAAAGGGGAATAAGACAAGGAGAACCCTTGTCATCATACCTGTTCATCATGGCAGCAGATGTATTATCGAAAATGGTTTCATGGCATGTAGAAAGAGGTAAACTAAAGGCATAAAAATAGCTCGCAAATGTCCATTTTTATCGCATTGTTTTTTTTTTGGTTGATGATGCACTATTTTTCATTAATGCAAATAAAAAAAACTGCATAGAGCTTAAGCATACCATCGAGATATACGGTAATGCATCTGGACAAATGGTTAACTTTGAGAAATCATGCTTATTTTTCTCTAAGAATGCTAGACCAGAAGTGATAGATGAAGTGTATGAGGTATTGGGTATTAATGCCAAAGAGGATCCTGGAAAATAGTTAGGTCTCCCAATGATTTGGGGGTAATCTAAGGTGGAAGCTCTGAATTTTGTGAAGAGTAGGATATCGATGAGGCAGAAGCTGCAGGGATGGAAACAAAAGCTTCTATCATTTGCTGGAAGAGACGTTCTAATAAAAGCAATGGCAAATGCGATATCAATCTACCCTATGCCATGCTTCAAGTTTCCTGGAATAGTGTGCAAGGAGATTGACAGTATGGTGGCAAACTTTTGGTGGGGCCAAAAAGATCAAGAAGGAAGAATACACTGGAAGGCTTGGAAGCACCTGAGCAAAGCCAAAGGAGAAGGAGGCATGGGTTCAGGAATTTGGAAGCTTTTAACAAGGCTTTACTAGCAAAAACAGCTTGGAGAATCATTAATAATCCTAATGATCTATGGTGTAGGGTAATAAAAGGAATATATTTTCCTAAATGTGATCTCTTACAAGCTAAAAAAGGGAGTAAAGCTTCATGGGGCTGGAATAGCCTACTGGAAGGAAGGAGTTTACTGCAGGAAGATTTATGCTGGAGGATTGGAGATGGAGAACAGGTGAGAGTATTCCTAGATAAATGGCTCCCGAATGTAGAAAAGTGGAAACTTGAAGATAGAGAACTCACAGAGGAGATGAAACTGACAAAGGTGAAACACTTGGTAAAGGAGGGCCAGTGGTGCTTTGCTGGATATGAAGAGTTACTCACGGAGGAAGATAGGAAAAATATTTGTGATATTTGTGTACCGAGATGTAATGTAGAGAACAAATTTGATATGGAAGGGAAGCAGGGATGGGGAATATGCTGTGAAACTGGGATATAAAAGGGCATTAAGCAAAGATGAGACAAAAATGGGCACAAATCCAAGTGGAATATATAAACCTTCGAAGGCGTTATGGAGTGGAATATGGCAAATTAAAATGCCACCAAAGGTACAACAGTTTCTGTGGAGAGCTGTAAATGGTGCCTTAGCTACTAAGGAGGCATTATATAAGAAAAAGTGCTCGCCTTCCCTTATATGTTAAATCTATAGAGTGCATAAAGAAACAGTGGAACATGCGTTATTCTTGTGCCCTTGGGCTCTGCAGTGCTGGTTTGGATCCCCACTTGCACTGAGATTTGAAGGATATGGAGGATTTAGGATGGATAAATGGATGGAGGAGTGGATGCAAAAGGAAGGGAAGACAGATGAGTATGAGACAGCTCTAATGGCCAGCATATTCTGAGGAATTTGGAAAGCTAGATGTAAATTCCTATTTGAGCATATTGATGTTGATGCGTATGTGTGCACGTATTGCAGGTTCATTAAGACTGACTCGTGATTTCTATAAGGCCACGGAGAGGAAGAAGAGAGTGGAGCACAGGGAAGGAGATAATATCTGTCAACAAAAGTGGCAGAAACCAGATTGGGGTACAGCCAAGCTGAATGTTGATACTGCATCCTGCCAGGAAAATAAGAATGCTGCAATTGGGATTATAGGAAGGGACTGGGAGGGAAGATTTATTGGTGCAGTGGCTAAGAGAATCAAGGCAACTTCAGCGTTCATGGCAGAAAGTATGGCAATGGTAGAGGCCATAGAGTGTGGGGATTTATGGTGGGGAGGTAAAGTGATAATTGAAACTGACTGCCAAGTGTTATATAGCAAGTTGAGAAAAGGAGATACAAGGAATTGTGATTGGGACAGTGTGGATATTGTTCAGAAAAGTATTTATCTGCTAAAGACGGACCAGTACAAGAACTGGGAAGTGTCACTTGTGGCCAGAACTGGGAATGAAGTAGCAATTTGTTTGGCAATTGAAGCGATAAGAGGATTGGTACCCCAAGGATGACTAACTAAGCCACCAACCTCTCTATGGAACGATGAGGAAGAATTGGGTGGAGCTGCACTGTAATACAGGTGATAGGACTGGCATTGGATAAGAATATACAGACAGGATAATTCATATTGCTGCATAAGCTTTTTTTCTTTTGTACAAATTGCTGCATTAGCTTTTACTGTTAATTAGCTTGTTTGATTTTGGCAAGTGTGTTAGGTTGTAATAATAGGATATTTTAAGAGTTTTTTAACTTCAACTATTGGTGACTGTATTAGTTTGATTGTTTTTTGTGAGCTGAGTTAGGTTGTACTGTTAAACTTTTTGGAGAGTTTTATTGGCTTCGGATGATTGTAATATTCTTTTGGTTCTTAATAAAATACACTACTTTGACCAAAAAAAAAACGGTTGCTACAGATACAAAAGAAGACCGTTCTCTTGGACTTCAAAGTTACAAATGAATATTAATAAAAGCAAACCACCACACACAGACAGAGAACTGATAACATTGGTGTCACTCTCAATATCTCATTATTATGCAGATCCGAATTCAGCAAACCACTTCTCATGACGTTCAATGTCAGCCTGAGAAACACTTCGTTGCACCTTAGCCAAAGCTTCTTCAAAATCACACATGGCCACTGGATCCTTTGAAATCTCATCTTTCGACATGTTCTTGATCTCGTCCCGAGTCTTTCCTGCTATTTTACGCCTCATACCATTCAATGAAGCATCACGGCAGACATTCGTCAGATCATCTCCACTATAGCCGTCCGTTAGGTGGGCCACTTCATCTATATTTACATCAGGGGCCACCTAATCCAACACAAGCTTGATTTCATTAGCCTTAAAGAGTTAGCGTTTGTTAGCGTCATTGAATCTGCAATCATTTCCGTAGGCTATTGTCATTAACCACAAGTTGAGGATGATCAAAAACCAAAACTTTTTTGTCAAAGTAAAGGCTCAGCAAAACTCAAAACAGCATAACACATGGTGTCTGAGATACCAAGAAAGAAACTATCCTGATGCAAGTTAATAAAAGACCTTGGACCACTAAGAAGTATGTATATGTAGGCATGGAATAAATATCTTCAAAGAAATATTACCTCCAGTATTTAATATATAAGCTAGATAACTAATTTGCAAACAACAACAAAGACTTGCCCCACTAGGTGGGGTTGGCTACATAAATCTCACGCCGCCATTGTGCACTATCGTAGACCATATTTTAGATGGATTGTTAACCAAAAGATCTCTCTCTATAACCTCTATGAGAATGGACTTCGATCTTCCTCTACCCCTTTTCAAAGGACTCCACACTGCTTGATCCACTTTCCTTACTAGTGCCTCTACTAGCCTTATTTGAATACGTTCAAACCACCTCAAACAATTTTCCACCATTTTCTCCTTATCCACGAATTTGATCATTACGAATTCTATCTATTCTAGTATGATCACACATTCGTCTCAAAATCCTCATCTAAGCCACTCCCACTTTATGCTCATGTTGTCCCTTTAAAGTCTAACATTTACTACCATATAGCATTGCTAACCTTGTAGCTATACCATAAAACTTTCCTTTTATTGTATTAGATGCTTTCTGATTACAAACAACTCATGTGGCTTGCCTCCATTTACACTATCTAGCTTAAATGGGTGTTAGATACCTAATTTACAAAAATTAAAGAAATTATTCAAGTTTATTATTTATAATAAATGGGTCTTGGTTTTCATAAAATACATTTTCAATCATTTGCATTGGAACTATCTCTTAATGAAAATTTCCTAAATATGTGTAATCAATAAGGTTATTTTGGGATAAAATTATAAATTTGGGAAACAAAGTGGATTAAGATCTTATATTTAGGATAAAATAAACCATTTCTCTAGCTCTTATATTAGGAACTAGGGGGAGTATATAAGAAACTCTATCCATATATAGGCAATAAAGCAAGTAATACTAACTGTCCACTAACCTCTACAGTCTTCAAATTGATTCGGATTAGCTCCTTACGGCTCTCAAAATTTGGAAGAGGGATGTATATGCGCTTTTCCAGTCTTCTCCTGCATTTCATGGAGATCGCATGGGATCAGCAAGAGTGACTTGTACACTCAAAAGAGAATTTCTAGATGAAATATATAGCTAATACTAGTGACAACTAATCAAGTTGAATACAAAAAGAAGCAGGGAACGCAAACCTCAGTGCCTCATCTATGTCCCATGGGAAGTTAGTGGCAGCTAGAACCATTACTATTTTTCGGGTCCCATCCTCATTTGTGGAAGTATTATTTACACCATCAACCTGAACTAGAAGTTCAGATTTTACTCTTCTAGACGATTCATGCTCCCCAGATGCCCTGATGATGTCAAGTTAATTCAATCAGAGGTCAAGTTTAAGAATAAGAAGAGGACTGAATTATTTCTATATGCTCAAGGTCAAGGGAAATATGAAAGAAGCAACATTAATCCTTCATTCCTTGAACCAGATGCAAATTAGAGACCAATAAGGTATGTGAGTATGTGACACGTAGATAAGGACAAAATTTTGTGTTGGGAAAATGCTCATAGAAAGCTATTACATGAGACGAACACTTGAAAAAAATAAAAAGACCTACCCACGAGCATTGCATAAAGAATCAATCTCATCAATGAAAATCGTACTTGGTGCATAGGCTCTTGCAAGATCAAACAAACACCGCACCATCCGCTCACTTTCTCCACGCCATTTTGAAGCCAAAGTGGCAGACGAAACATTAAAGAAAGTGGTCCCGCATTCAGTAGCAACAGCTTTAGCTAGCAGTGTCTTCCCGGTTCCTGGTGGACCAAACATCAGAACACCTTTCCAAGGTCTCCTAATTCCCTGCAAGCATATAAATCATAAGCTTTACACTATCAAATGTCTATTTTTATAGGCACAAAAATCAGAGAGAAGAAAAGCACTGAATAACTGAAATTGAAATGCGTAGATGCCATAAAGATGAAATGATTATGCCAATTAAATATCAGTTTACTTTAATACTGAGTTTTCTATTCCTTGTGAGCTTTTGATTCAGAAAAAGAAATTCATCTGCGTATACCCATTTCCTGAGACTTCACAAACAATGGTCTTATGAATGAAATGGCTATTTCACCATATTGTCAACCTAGGATGTAGATAGGGCTGCCATGGTTACAATTATAAGTTAAAAATCATTTCACATCAGGACAGCAATTAATCGCTCATACTTGGACAAAACCATATGCTGAAATTAAAATGCATAATTCCAGCATGCCAAAAATTTGGAGAATTCAAAATTGAAAATATACCTGGAAATATTCAGGCATCCACAAGGGAAGCACAACAGCTTCTTCTAAAAGTCGTTTAGCTTCATTTAGCCCTGCAACATCATCCCATCTCACCCCAGGACTTGTTTCTAACACATCCCTTTCAAGCATCTCAGCCAAGTCTGGATCAGGACCTTCATATTGTCCTTTCTTTGATTTACCATCGTCAGCGTCACCATTCTATCCATTAAAGAAACAAATTGTGAGAACGCAGCAGCAAATATATGAGGTTAATAACTTGTTTGATAACATGTCTTCAGCCAAAACTGCCTTTTTGGCCAGAACAATGCACGGTCAAACACAGTATAAATGTTTATATAACTGGCTGAAATGACTTTCTGTACAATAATACACTATCACTTGAATTGATGTTTCATATAGCCAACAAAAGAATAAAGTCTACCAAGTAGCAATGCCTATAACTTTTTATGTTGATCTGGACCCCAAATTTCCCATCTACCATACAAATGTACAAAGTAGAAAAGAAGAGAAAGAACAAGAAGCTCATATAAATCAACTTAGGAGAAAATTGACCATTGAACCAATTATTCATTAGAAAACTGGAAAACTCAATGGGAATATATGTGACAATATAAACCAGCTCTAAACATAACTTACCCATGCATGAGCAATATCTTGTAAAGAAAATATTCTACTTCTACAAAGGTTATCCTCATGGCAACCAAATTATTCATATTCGGTTGATTCAACTAACAATTAAATTAGGAATAGCATTTATAACCAATGAATTTCTACATTGAACTTTGTAGAAGAATCCAAATTCAGGAACAGAAATGATCCAAAAACAAACTTATGCCAACCAGATTGCATTATAGAACTTACAACTGAATCTGCCTTGCTAGACTTTCCAGAACCGGTGCCTTTCTTTCCTGTAGCTGATGCCCGGGCTCCTGAGTTAACCCTGCTTGTAGCACCACTCTTTGCCCCACGCCCGGTAGTACCTGTTCTTGTAGAACCTCGACCCCAACTCCCATCTTGTGGTGACTTCCGAGTGCCAACTTGACCAGACCTTGTGGGTCTTCTACTTGTATTATCTCGACTGGGTGGCCTCCAAACATCAGGATCATCCAGGGGACCACTTGATGAAGTTGGATATTCATCTAATGGTTGAAAAACGAATGATGATTTAGTAGATATCGGAGGTGAAGGAGGCCGTCTACCAGAGGGGGTTTCTTTGAACGCCCTCCTCTCTGCGTCTAGTTGCTTTACAACTTCTGTTTCTTCAGAAATGGCTTTCTTAGCATTCATCCATTTTGTACGAAGTAAAGGATCATCAATGGTGCTTAGGTGCCTGAAATCATGTTTTGATCTTCAGCAGGTGAAAAGCAGTTCAAACCTCCAAACTAAATTATATAATTCCCAACATTGATATCAAGACATGTCCTAATAAATCTGTGATTTTCCTTTAAACACTCGTTATTAGTGCTTCGAAATGATGCAAGATTCAACACTTGAAAACTTTAATTTATGGCGGTAGGCCTGTAATGAATCATTGAGCCAAAAATTCCGATGATTACAAAGTTTAATGATACAATTGTTCTAGCAATTACGATATACCGAAATCCAGAACCCTTTCTTAATGCATTTCAGTTATTCTCTTTCACAAGTTGATTATCTCCACATCCCCACCCAAAAAAAACAAAAGAAAAGAATCTCCCCAGAGAACAAATAATTAGAGAAGCCAAATCGCCACTTTCGTAAACCACCTCCACTAGGAAAAATATTCAACAAAACCGAATGTTTCAATGTCACTGACGCTGAACCATAGGAAAATAAACCAATAGTAAATAAAAATTAATGACCCAGGAAAAAAAATGTACGACGGGAAATGAAAGAATACTTGTTGATCTGTGCGACAGCCCCATCAAAGAAGATGATAGAGGTATCATAGAGTCCTTCAACAGCGTAGTCTCTCGCCAATTTGATGTGCTCTTGCAAGCCCGCCAATGAAGTCCCACCCATTTTTCGTTCCCTCTCAGATTTCTTCAACGGATCCCTAAAGTTAACAACTTTTTATACAGTTCAGAAAAACTACGAGTTCATATGAATATAAAAAGTATAAACTCAACGGATCCCAGATACTCTCTCTATATATCTCTCTCTCTAGAACTCCCTTTGCTGCGAAGCAGCAGTGAGGGGAGAAGGAGTTGGACGGCGGCGTTTAAACGTCGAGTGAACGGACATGGAAGGCAAGTGCCATGACGAAAATGTCCCTGGCACCTTCAGATATTCACAGAAACACAGATCGCGCACTCGCGCTTGAATTGATCAGAGTCGTTGGCTTGGACCCACAAGCCAGCCTAACAACTTCAGCTTATCATAACTGAAATCACGTTGCAACTTCATATCTCTACTCATTTTGCTTTTAATTTCTTTTCTTCCTTTCCTTCAAGCTTCTTTCTTTCTTTTACCCTTTTTCTCATTCTTGTTTCGATTTCAAACATATTAAATGGGAAAGTTGGTGAATTTATGAATCATGGGCATAGAGATTCTTGAGCAAAACTGAAAGCACTACCAACGGTTGGTTGTTATAATCTTTCTTGATGTTGCCACCACTCTCAAACGTTATAATTTGTGGACCACGTACCAACCTTTTTGGCAGATGTATCACTCCTGAAACCAGACGTGTTAACATGTAATTGGATGCTTTCATAACAAGAAATAGGGATTAATACTATCTTACTTGACTTGTTTGATTTAAAAGTGGACTCCCAAGTTGGCCCAAAAAAAAAAAAAGTGGACTCCCAAAGCTATCCATGAACTTATACATAAAGTGTGCCAAGTTCCAAAACTATTTTTTTTAAAGTGTAAAAATACCGGTAAATATTTAAAATGTAAACAAAAAATATTAGAAATTAAGTATATACCTAACACCATTATTTTTAATAGTTGAGTATATGCATATGTAATAGTGTTAGATTATAGTTAACCGTCTTAACATTTTTGCTCTTAAGTTAACCGTCTTAACATTTTTGCTCTCATTTTAAATATTCATTGGTATTTTTACACCTTCAAAAAGCATTCGATGTTGGACATACTTTAAGTAAAAAATCATGTGTATTTTTTTTTTCTCACTAACCCTTGTAAGATTTCAATTCATTTTGTTTCCTAAATTTTAAATTTTTCTCTCTCTCCAAATTATCATTAATAACACTTGTTAAAAGGAGTTCTATCAAAAGAATGGTTTCTCCAGTCAAAAATCAAATGAATAGTTTTTAATGTAGGTAATTCAAAAGGGTGTTTAAAAATGACATATATTTCTTATAAATAATTAACTCACTTATTTATACTCCTATATTTTAGAATCGAATGGAATATAAAAATTATCACATAATTAGTCTTATAAAAATATCCAAGATTAAGCCATAACCATACATAAGATACTCGTCAACCTTGTTATCCTATAGGGAGGGAGGACAACAACAATACAAGCACATGCAGAACCAAGATTTTATTTTGATGGGGCCAATGATAAAAATCATGTCCAATATAAAGTTGGCATGAATAATGTCGACAAGCTTGCAACACATAATACTTAAAAAATTGATGAAAGATCTCTCATTTTAGGATTTATTGTCAAAAGGTGTCGAAAGATCAAACTCTTTGAAAAAAATGTAAATATGTGCACATAACTTCCATTTTACATATAGTTAAAGATAGATTATACACATATGAAATTATGTTATACTTGGATCCTTAAATAAATTTCAGATAACTTTTCATCTTTTTTCTAGCATGAAATCATGAAATTATGAAATCATTGGCTTACTGGCATAAGAAATATGCTTTTCATCTTTTTTCTAGCAAATTTAGGTAGTCACACGTTGCATACTTGGTACATTAAGCCATGCTTACTTTTAACCTCGAGCAGAAAAATTAATCCTACAATGAAGCACGAAACAATGTGTTGCATGTATTAGAATCCATTGAAAAATGATCATGACAAATCCTGGCCACTCTAAAGCTTATCCAGGTACAGAGTAAAAATTCCTCAATTATTTAAAATCCACTGAAAAATGGATTTTTTAGCTCTTGAAATTTTTCTATCATTGTTTTCACTTTTTGATTGAAGGAATGAACTAACAAGATATAATTATTGGTGGTGTTGGCTTAGAAAAGTTATCAAGGCCAATTTACTACACTAAACCATCTCTGACAAGTTCTTCCAAGCCTCTCTTGAGCTTTTCTGCAGCAGCTGTACAATCATCTTCTGTCAAGCCTCCAAATGAAATTCGAAGATTCCCCGGACACCCACAGGCGCTTCCCGGGATAACAGCGATCCCATGCCGGTGAGCAAGCCAGTGAACAACTTTGAAATCATCAGCATGGCCATCTGGGAGCTTTGCCCATAAGTATATAGCTCCTTCTCCTCCTTTGACAGAACCTTTTCCGAGAGGGGACAGCGCCTCCAAAACAATTTCCCGGTTCTTCACAAGACTCCGTACTCTCTCTGTAACCCACTCAGGTCCCATTTCTAATGAGTGGAGGGCAAGGTGCTGCGAGATTATCGAAGCACAGATAGGAATGTTGTCTTGGACTTTGAGAAGCTGGGCAGCAAAACCTTCTACTTCAGATGGATATGCGATCTGCATTAGCCACAACAATATTAGTCCAGAGTTCTTTTAACCAAACATTAATGGACCGATCAAAGTTTATGATTTATGCAGCAGAAAAATGTAAGTTACAGAGTATATTACAGGTAGTTTCTGAAAAATGCAATGCACACAGCATAATTTTTTGAAGTGGCAGACTTGAGGGAGACTTGAATTAATACTACAAAAATTCCAAGAAACAGAATCACTTTGACAACAATAAAGAATAATGGTAATGTCAACCCATCTCAATATCCAATGAATCACCATAAGTGGTCATATGAATTTGAGAGAACCACTATAAGGTCTCAATAAGATTTCAAGTAATGAATGTAATTACTAAAAAGTCCCACAGCATACAATGACAGTTCCAAAATAGGAAAAAAAAAATGGGTTCATACTGCTCACTTATCATTAAGACTTTTTGGTGATTATATTTCTTCTTTAAGACCTCGTAGCAATTTTCCCTAAAAATTTCAATGATTTTGTTACCTGGTAATGAAAATAATTATAGATATAAGAAGCAATCCTTACATATCCCACACGCCACCCCATCATTCCATATGCTTTTGAGAAAGAGAAAACGTTAACAATGTGATTTCCCTCCACACAA
>JANTPZ010012502.1:0-10844 GCA_025593235.1 Vachellia pachyceras | reverse complement strand
CAACTCGGGATGAGATATTATTCTCTCTTCTGTGGTCCACGTTTCTTATATATCCTTTCACAAAACTATGGATACCAATTAATATTTTTTGCCCCTCACCTTTTTTAACTCCATGATAATTAATTACCTACATAACTTTATCGTTGCTTGTTAATCTTGTACCCAATAACGGCTTCGTTTGGAAACCCGTTGAGAAAACGGACACAGATTCCTAGGTACTTTATATGAGAGGAATTTTGTCTCGGCTTGCGTGAGAATGGGTTTTGGGATCAAAACGGGATTCCTAACGGAAACCAAACGAAGCTACGTTTACTTAAATCCTTAATGTGAAAGTGATAGCTGAAAAGTTACGTGGAAGAAATTGCAACCAGGCCGGAGAAGGAAAAAAATGAAACCAATTGTAAAATAATGCAGAGGAAGTAGTCAACGACATGGGGAAAAAAAAGGCAGAGTTGTATATAGTTGGAATGTTAAGAATATGAGGTCCATTCAACATAAATATTGTGCCTGTTTGGGAAACCATTTTCCCAAACGGTGTACGTAAGCCAAGACAAAAGCATCTCGAAATCTGTAAAATCTATCTCGAAATTCATAAAAACCATCTTGAAATCCGTAAAGCCATCTCGAAATTCCCAAAATACCTCAAAATCTGCAAAATCCATTTCTCCAACGGAGTTCCCAAACAAACAATTATATGTGTGTAAAGGAATTATGTACTTGTCCATAAGGGAAAAATGAGACATTATCATGTTACTGTTAGTTAGGCTGTTGTTTTCAAAAAGAGGAGAAAGTCCACTAATGAGGCTCCTCCTTTTCAATGAAAAGATACCCTCACCTCCATATTTATCTATCATCATTATATGTATCATCACTAACCAATGAAGAAAAGATTATATGAATTGTCATTAATCAACAACAAAAAGGCCTATGATATAACGAACCGTTTTTAGAACATTTAAATCCTTTCCTTTTATTTTATGTATTTTCATGTTGTAAACAATCCTGCTTTAGACATTATTTGACATTAAATTCAATCACCTCTCTAATAAAAATTTAAATATTAATTCATCACAATCTGAAATGTTGATCTTTTCTGCGAGATTCAACTCCAGTTGGTTATTTTTTTTAAAAATAATGACAAACAAGCTTAAAGTTCTTGAGATTAAGGAGGACAACTTAAATTAATCTCTGTGTGAGGACTCAACTATCCCCGCACACTAAAGACATTAAATAAAGTCTATTTTAACTAACTAATGACACTTTAATACCTCTAACATTTATGTTTCTTGGAAAATTTATTCTCTATGGCATGTTCGTTTTCTATTTAAAGATACTTATTAATAATTAATAAAAAAATAAGCAAGCATATATGCAAATGGAAATCATGTCTATTTTTTTCTGTATATATATTTTATGAAAGTTTGATGATGATGATGATGTGTGAAATGGGATTTCAATATTGCTTGTGATTGCAGAACGTGTGCCTGTAATATAGTCAACATGGTTTTCACTTTCAAACCACATTTTAATTTCTTTGTTCCTCAAACTAATGAACGTATATATGGTGAAATTAGATAAATCACAATAATTATGATAGTTTTTTTTAGAGAAGTGATTATATCATAACAATTGGTTTGTAAAGAAAGAATCTTGGGAGAATCACATTGAGCAGAGTTAAAAAAAGAAAAAGAATACAATCACTAAAAAAATCCCTTGACAATTGGGTAACTTATAAAAACAAATTCTATGCTACTACATGTTATACGTCTCATTTGAAAAAGCTTTTAGAGCTAACATGTACACCTTTCATGATAATATAATCCCATGTGAATAAAATGTAACATCTTATCCTACATGATATACGTATGTTTATCTCTTTGTTAAATAAGGATATATTACTACAATTTTATATTTTTAGAATAAAATTACTTTATCAAAAACTTTTAAAACGAATACACTCAAAACTTCCTTAACGAAAATAAGCCTTTAGTTTAAAATTTCTATTCATTGCGTGGATTTCCGAATAATAATATTATCAAGTCTTCCATAGCTTCCTTGTGTTGGAAGGAGAAACCAGAGACGATTGTCACTTGCAAGCTCCGCCTCTTTACGGCTTTTATCTTCAGCTTCAGGTTTCCGGTACGATATCAATTACAAGTTCCAGCTTTCTGGGCGATTTTTCTCTTTAATCGAGACCATCTGGTATAAAATTCATTTCAATTCCTTGACAGTTGTATATTTTATATCCTTTTCATAGTTATGATATAGTTGGAAAATTAGTTTGTTCTCTCCTATCTTTTTCGGTTGGTTTACATTTATTTTGTTGGGGTTTTGATCAGCTTGGTCAATCGCTCATCTCCGGTCAATCTTAGCGATGGAGGGTGTTGGGTATTATGATGATCGGGGTTATCCATCTTCTTCAAATTTGTCAGCTTTTGCCCAACCATTCAGTGTTAATAAAACTACACCCAATGACGTTTCAGCTCCTTATGTAGATTTAGCAGAATCCACAGATGCTACCTCCTCGAATCACTTTCCTGTTCACTCTCGCCCCTATGGGTATGATTTTTTTTCGAATCCTATCAGAGAGTTGGATTCAACTCCTCCCTCAAAGGCATACGGATACTCGGGCTCACAAGTGTTAGACCCACCCGCCAGTCAGTTGTCTCATTTTAACACTCTTGGTTTGGCTTCTAAGGACCCATTTGCTTATGATCCATCTTCTGATGACATAAAATCAAGTCTTGTTGAAGCCCAACCATACTATCCTTCTTATATTTCACCATCAACTCTTGGTGTCAATCCGGCAGCACCTGATCATTGGTCCTCCCTGGACGATGCTAAAAAGAAGTTAGAAATAGGGTATTCTGGCCAGAGGGTTGGCTTTTGGAATCAGTTTGCGGAGTTCAACGGTAATAATAGTACACAAGTGGAAGCTGGGAGTTTCTGCTCAAAAGAAACAAATTTAGCTGGTCCGATCATTGAAGAAAACCTTGTGAACCAAGGTATGTTTACCCTTTCCTCAATGCCTGATATTTTCTTGTTGAAGCTACCGATGGTTTTACTCTTAAAAGTGTTTATTTTTTATGCGCACTACATTGAGCTCTAATTAGTAATATATTAAAATTACGCTGTCTCACTGTTCCAAATATACAGAATAGTGAAATTGGCAGCCTCGAATAGGTCGCTGCTTTTTTAACGTGAAACTACACTCTGATAACACTCTACCGGGTAGCATTTATAACTATGAAGAACCTTAGTTATGAGGTGCCATTTTCCTGTTTTGTCGTTCTATCCAGATTCCACAGTCTTCCCCTTAATATGTATAAAAAATAAGAAAGTATAATCCTAATTGTAATAACAAATCATGTTAGATTGTAAAATTCGGGAACAAATAGAGAATTAGCTTAAAATTTAAAATATGAAAAATCTATTTTCAATGATATGCATTTAATAATCAGGTCAAAAAATTTAACCCAGGAGTTAAGAAAAGATCCCTTACATAAATATTGGGTCCGTTTGGCAAATTGTCATAAGCCACTTATAAGTGCTTATTCACGTAAGCCGAGGCAAATATGTGGAGGAGATTGTCTCGTTTTGCGGAAAAACACTGTTAAACGTGCTTATGAAAATAAGTTCATGGTTACCAAACAGGCCCATTAAGTTCATTGCTATGAGCCTATGAGTTTGTAAGCTATTAATTTTTGGAATGATATTAAGTATAATCTTTCTTTAAATATTGCCATGCCCACTCAATTTTTGCACACTTGTAGGAATATAAAATCATGGAATGCTGCCTTGTTGGCATGAATTGGACAGATTCATAAGATTCTTGGCCAATTCAAGATTGTTCTCAATTCAACTATTAAGTTCTATCATTTTTGTGACTGTTTGGGAATCACACAAATCTGATAAGTATGCTTCTGTTTCAGAAATTGACTGTTCAGTATTTATTTAACTCACGATAACTGAGGATTTGATCCCATTGAAGTGCTAAATCTTTCATTGGTAAATTAAATGCTATAAGATAAATTATATCTTGGTGTATTGAATTGAATCAATATCATGAATAACTATTCCTGAGCTATCGAATTAATTCATTGTGCAGATTTGAATAATATGTTCTGAATGCAGGATATAAAGATGTTAAGGCCTCAAATGATGGTAAAGTTTTACATTGTATGGATACCATGGGTTGGGAAAAGAATGATGTGGGTGTTCCTGTCAGTGTGGATCGGTTGGATGATAAATCTAGCTGGCGGCAAACTGCCGATTCCTTGCCATTTAATATATCAAGTACATCTATTCAAGGACCCCCGTTGGTTCCTCATGACACTCATTATGACAACCACTTGAAATTAGTCACAGATTCAGGGAGCTACCACTCTTCATACAATGCATCAACTGACCAACTATTGATACAGCGTGACAAACCTTCACTGGTCAATGCAGGATCTTCAGCACCTATAACAGGAATGCATGTGGGTTTCAGTGTTGGCAATATTGCAGCTGGTGGGGACCTTGGAAGCCATGATATTATTGATATGAAGGAGACTTATCCCCTGAGATGTCCTGGAAGCACAGGTTGCTTTGATTCAGGTCATATTCGCATGCACTTGAACAGAGACGAATCTACCTCAGCAAACAATGTAATGCTTCCAGACAGTCATGTTTCAACAGGTGTCGTTAATTATATATTCAAGGCAAGGAATGAATTTCAAAACCCTCAAGCAAGTCTGAAAAATTTAAGCTTGGGATTCAGAACTGATGAGGATGTTACTTTGAAGTCTTTTGACAGTGGTGATAAATGTAATCCTGCTGTGGATTCACCATGCTGGAAAGGAGCTCCAGCCATCCATTTTCATTCTTTTGATGGTTCTGAGGCTCTGTATCCAGAACGTGCAATTTCAAATGAACAGAATTTTTCTCTTAATTTTGAAGGACCTCAGAACTTCCGCCTTGATGCTAGCAATATCACAGAAATATCATGTGAAAATTCAAATAACAGTCAAATAGACAATGAAACTGACTATCTGGAAAAAGGTTTGGCAGGCTCTTCAAGGAAGTTTTCAGTAGCAAACTTCTCATGCGAAGAAAATAATTTAGATGGTGCAGCGAGTACTGGATGTTTTGAGTCCAAGCCAATCTATGATTATGGACTTCAATATCTGGATGACAATGCTGAAATGACAGAAAATAACGTGCCGTCAATCAAGTCCACATATGATTCTGAGTCTAGATTTTCCAACGAGCAACAAATTATGGAAGAAAAGTTGTCTCAGAAACAGAACACCTTATCTGGGGTATGTGCAGATGATGAAATCTATGGTAATGAGTATTTAAAATGCATTGCATCTCATGCAGCAGAGCCTTCATCTTCTTTGCCTTCTTCAGGAGTAGGTGCCCCTACTGCAATTAAAGAATCAGCTGCAAAAGCATCAACTCCAAAAATAAACATCCAAATTCTGGTTGATACAATTCACAACCTGTCAGAATTGCTTCTTTTTCATTGTTTGAATGGTACATGTGAATTGAAAGAAAATGATCGCAGTGGCCTTAGTAATGTGATTAGCAATCTTAATACTTGTGCCTCAAAGAATCCTGGCCAACTGTTTACTGTGCACGATCATGTTTTCCCTCATCCGACTCCTTCTAAGCATGTTAGGGAATCACATGAGCTTGAGCAGGTATGATTTTATTGCAATTCTATAATAATTCTCAGCTATCTGATGGATAAGGAACACTTCATTCACACATGTAGAATACTTTGGTCGCACTTAGACACGTTTTGCTGAATACCGCGTAGTAAATGGATCATTCTTCAAGTTTTGATAGGTTACACTGTGAACCAAGCATTTCTGAATACCCACTTCAAAATCATCTCATACAGTTTTAATTTTTAACTTAAAAAGCTTGAAAGGTCATGGTAAATTCTGGTGATTTGGCCACCTTATATACATGTAACTTCTGATAACTACTTTTGCTTCAAGTTGCTTTCCTGTTACATGTGTTTAGGATTATGGCAGATTGTACTGTATCTTAGAATGCCTGTGGTAGGCAAACCATCCAATCAAGGAGATAAAGTTAAACTCTTTACTACCCTTTTTGTGTGCTTGAAAAGGTAAAATATTTTTTGCTGTTTGATCGGGGCAATCATTTAGTGAAGAACAGGAAACTTTTGACTTGATGCTAAGCCTATTGAAGTTGAAGGTAGGGAAGGTTAAATTGCACTATGAGCATGTGATGGGATTAGGATACCCCATAGAGACAGATTGTGAGTCAATTTGGAGTATTGACTCCAGTAAAATTTTTGGAGTTTAGAGTGTAATTTTTCTTGTTTGAATTGGGGTATTGACTTCTGGTAAAATGCCAGCAGTAGTTGTCCTTGAGCTATTTTCCTGTATGACTACAAAATTTAGCATGATATGTCACCAAACACGCCATCTGTTTTTCAAGAATTAGAGGTAACATTCTTGATGCTTTCGTAAGGTTCAGACCAGAAATCTAATCTATATATGATTTCATGTGCAAGTTTAATCTATTAGCTTTTTTTTCTTCGGTTCTGAAATTTCCAAGATGCAGAGACCATATTTACTCCCTAATTTTTTTAAGGGAAAACGATATGCCCCCCTTTTTTCTCTTCACTAATCTTTTGGTTTAGGCTTTGGTTGAAAGCAGATGGTTCTTTGCTTATTTTATATGCCAATTTTTTTATTTGCCTCGCATTAAAATGATTGTAAATCTGAGTAAATTTTCAGAATGCACGGTTGGAGAGACCCCACATAACCAAGGTAGACCATGAGAATCTGCCTGTTCAAGAGATGAAAGCCCGTCATTTTCTATCCAGTAAACTTGGGAAGTGTTCTGATTCTTTTCCTAGAAAGGATAATACAGACATGATGAAAGAAGATAACACGATTAAGGTGCTTTTTATGGCATTTTCTGTTATTTACCATTTTTTTAATGCTGTGTTTTACTCTCCACAGAAAGATGGCGAAGACAGTGGAGGGAAAAAAATTAACCGTTTTGGCATACTTTTGATTTATAGGCTTTGAAAAGGATTCTCACTGAGAAATTCGATGATGAGGATGGAGCAGAGTCTCAGACTCTATTATACAAGAATTTATGGCTTGAGGCAGAAGCTGCTATGTGTTCCATGAAATGCAGAGATCGCTATAATCAAATGAAGATTGAGATGGAGAAATGTTCCAAGCAAAGAGGTGCACATTTATCTTTATTTCAAGATGACCAGTTGATAAATTCAATATTCTAGAAAACTAAACTGGGAATATGTTTCCTTTTTCCCCCGAAAGCCAATATTCTGCTTCTTATGCCTTGGATAATGTTTCAGATGTGGAGGAGCAATCAAAACTAGATGATCCTAATTTAAGTGCAGCTCGGAGTTCTGCTGCCAAAGGAAACGTGGTTCCAAGCCCCAATTATTCTGCAGGGAACTTGCCTGATTTAAATGCTGCCAACTTAAAGGAGGTATCTGGTTTGAAGTTTTCTCCTGATCTGAACAAGCCTTGCACGTTAATTCCAGATGACAATAGTGGTCAAAACCTGGATAGTTTCATCCAGGATTCT
Source organism: Vachellia pachyceras (assembly GCA_025593235.1). Classification (NCBI taxonomy): domain Eukaryota; kingdom Viridiplantae; phylum Streptophyta; class Magnoliopsida; order Fabales; family Fabaceae; genus Vachellia; species Vachellia pachyceras. The sequence continues at coordinate 3,257 of JANTPZ010012502.1, read as the reverse complement.
GCTGTTTCTGGCACAAGCAAAGAGATTGGAGAGTGTGAAGCTTCTACTAAGGCCACATTCTATTCTTGTAATTATATGGATGTAAATACATGTGGCAACGTTGCCAATCTGAAGGAACAACTGAATTCTGAGGCTTCTCAAGCCCTTATCGCAGCAGACAAATTGTCATCTGGACAGACAGATAATGAAGACCAAGCTAATTTCACTGAGATATCACCTAATCCTGGGAAAAAGGAGGCTGATGATTTTGTATCTTCTGTTATGACTAGATTCCACATTCTTAAATCCCGGGATGAAGAGTCATGCACCGATACTTCCAATACAGACGAACTACCAGGTTCTGGGGTTTCTTGTGCCCTCAACCCAGCAGACAAATCTTCATATGGACTGACGGATAGGAAAATCCAAGCCAATGATTTCACCCAGGTAAACAAGGATGATGATAATGTATCTTCTGTTATGGCTAGGTTCCAGGTTCTTAAATCCCGCGTTGAAAATTCAAGTTCTATGTCATCTGAAGGGCAACTGTTAGATGGAGTTGAATCTGCAGGGAACAGAACTGATTGCATGATCACAAGAGATGCGTCAGAGGCCCACAGTTCAAATTTCATTTTAAGTCCTCCCATAACACATCGCAGTTCCTATGCTGCTGTTGAACTGTCGGCTCCGAAGGAATTTCATATGAATTTGGAGGATAGTCCCGAAATTCAGCCTCTAGGAACACGCAGGCTTGGCATTCAGCTTCCCACGTATTACTCTGATGGCTTCTCATCAGAGTGGGAACATGTTAAGATGGAGGAATTCACAGGGCATAGTTTCAAACCTTGAAAGAGCTGGGGGAATGATATGAATGTTAGGGGTCAGGTGTTTCTGATTACCTTAAGACATATATGAGTGAGTCTAGTACTTTGGTTTGGGGCTTTGACATAAATAAATAACTTGGCATAGCAATGGATCTTATTTCAGTACTTGACTAGTTTATATATGCGTGCATGTGCTTATTTTCCTTTCCTGGGTGCATCTAAACAAGGGTATCGTCAAGATTAAGATTAAATCAGCGAAGTGCTGAAAGAGAACTCTTATTTCAAACTAAACCAAAATTCGTGTCTACTTGCATTCGTTGTTTCAGAGAAAGCGCTATAGCTTTTCCTGATACGATTTGTTTAGTTTTATGTAATACTTGAGACTGAGAGGCTTTTTATTCATTTGACTCGATGCTTTTACCATCAAAAGGGTATGTGCATGTGCGGCTTTGTGTGTGTGTGTGTGTGTGTGAGAGAAGTGGATAACTTGAAAACGAGCTCAAAATGCGCTCAAACTAACTTATAACTTTGGCATGCCTATTTTTATCCATCAATAGATGTTTCCATCTCTTAAATTAGTTACCTTAAAGCGTATAGCATCATAGTTGAGATTTTCTTTACTCAAAGATGGCATTATTTTTTGCACCTCTTATTACATATGTAACTGCACAAATCTGAGCTGGTTACATCTTGTTAACTAGTTAGTTTTTAGATTTACCAGTTTATACGATCAATGCCTTTTGACTTCTCAAAAAGCTAATTACAGCTCAGTAAGTGTTTTTGTTAGCGATTGTTATCCACGGAGCTAATTTGAATTTTTTGTAATTACTAAGTTGATTATATATATTTGGAAAAGGATAGAAAGTAGAAAATAAATGTGAATATGCATGAGTTTGACATATAATCACATAGTTTTATGCCCTTTATTTCAGAAAATACTTACATATTTCTTGAGTGTTATGCCATCCATACTATCTCCAATGAAAATGTTTCAACAGTCTTTTTTATGGTACAAATACATATTATAATGGATCATGAAGAAAGATAAATTATAAAAAGAAATTTATGAGATATAAAATAAAAAATGATAATTAAAATATTTTAATTGGACAGAGTATAGAGAACGTATGAGCATGTTCCCTTTTTAATATATGACTACATGATTGCAATTTTTTTAGGTTCTGAGTATGATTACAATTTACAAAAGATCTAATTTATTATAGAACACCGACTAGTTCCAATTGAGATAAAATTTTTAGGTAGCTTCACCAACGAAGTTATTGCATGGTAGAGCTGTTGCAAGGCGTGTATTTCGAAAACGCTTTAACAAAAAGGAAACTAATAGTTGGTTTAGTTTAAAAGTTCCTAATCATATTATCAATCCACCATGGTCAATGCCAATTAGCACACCTAATCCCACCGGAAAATGCTAATTTATGAGAGAGTAATTGTTGAACGCTAAACTAGTCTTAAACGTGACTTAGTGTCCCCAAGGCATACCTTATTTCTAGGAACCTAAGGAAACCTAGGCCCAGCATGCAACCCCATCTAATGCAAATATTTTGCTATATTATTTTCGAAAAAAAAATTCTACTTTAACAACTAATTTGGATTTTCGTGCTCTCAACTCTACTAAAACCAATAAGTGCAGGTATTCATAACCCCATGCTGCTCTAAAGCTTGAAAAAGAGGCTCAGACTCGACAACAATATTATTATCTTAACTCTATCTAGTTTGTCCTTTCTTTTTCGTGGCTTCCCCAGTCAAATAACAGTGACGTTCCAGCTTATAGCCTCATCACATGGCACTAAGGGCACTACATTATATCCTTAATTATAAATATAAATAGGTTGTAGTCGTATAATAAGCTTAGAAGAGTGTGACATTGTAGCTGGGAAAAATGAGTCCAAAGAAGCTAAATTGTGTAACTTTAGTTATGTTCATATATCTAGTGTCTCAAAATGTTAACTCTGAGCTTCAGGTTGGATTTTACAGCGATTCATGTCGATTTGCAGAGTTCATTGTAAAGGATGAAGTCAGAAAAGGGTTTATTCAAAACCCTGGGATTGCTGCTGGGCTTGTGAGGATGCACTTCCATGATTGCTTTGTTAGAGTAAGTCATCATCCATGTGAAGCCATTATAGCTTTTTAACGCACTAAAGAAACTTCATGTTCTGTTCAATGTTTATTTAGTATAATCAAAACTTCCTGACTCAAACACGTCGTGAGTCTATATAGATAACTGTGCTGTAGCTACTTGTAGGGGTGTGATGCGTCGGTGCTTTTAGATTCAACAGCTTCAAACACGGCAGAAAAGGACTCACCAGCAAATAAGCCAAGCCTAAGAGGATATGAAGTGATTGATAATGCTAAAGCAAGACTTGAAGCAGTTTGCAAAGGAACTGTTTCATGTGCTGATATAGTTGCCTTTGCAGCAAGAGATAGCATTGAGCT
>JANTPZ010012500.1:0-10947 GCA_025593235.1 Vachellia pachyceras | reverse complement strand
TTTTTCTGGCCAACCAATTCAATAGGATTTAGTAGCATCCTTAATATAGATTTGTTCTTAAGCTTTTATGCCCAAAATTGGAATGTTATACTACATGTTCTGATTTATATAATTATATAGAAATATACTTTTATAAGACGGAAAAAAAACTACAATAAAAGAGGACAAAAAGAAACCAAAACGAAAAACAAAAATGACTACCTAAACCATCTCCCTCTCAAATGACACCGTACAATTTCAAGAATTTATTAATTATTTTTCAATTTTTCCCTTCCATAAATGATATTTAGATGCCTAATCTTATATGCTCAATAAATTTTATACGATCAAACCAGAAATAAAGTGTTAACAATAATATAAAAGGGAGTTTGCTATATTATAAATATCATATGAAAAGTCCACATGCCTTGATTAAACCAACTATTAGTTGGTTTTGTGTTTGTATGAATTTTTGGATTCCAAACCCTAAGGGGAAGGTGCTGCAGGGATTAGGGCTGGTTATGGATGCAAAATCCTAAATTATATTTTAGGACTTGATTTTAATTGAGAGATAATTAATTGTCATAATGGTATCCTCCTTGTATTATGGAAATGTGGTTTTCTACTGTTTGTGAATTTCACCATGGCCAACTTATGGCTTCGTTGCGGTGAACTATTACTGGTATGTGAGGATCCCTCTCAGGATGCCTTCGCCATGGCGATATTTTGTCAAGCAACGAAACTCTTGGGTCTCCTCCGTCATTGGTGAGCCATATCGTGTGGCAATCAAATAAAAAAATTAAGCTAAATGCAATATAATAACACTAACTTTGATCGATCTCTACGTAGAGCCTATATTTAATTCCTAAGTAATTTAATGTAAATAACAAATTAACCAAGAATTATCAAATGTGATTTTACTAACTAATTAAACCAAATGAATATACTTAAATTCTATAAAATGGATGTCCTAGGTGATTGGATCCACTAACCTTCATTGTCCAATTTTAATATTAAGTTCTTCTTTTAATTAAGCACAAGGACTAGCAAGAACCCTTACTAATCAATATTCCTAACTTTTTAATTTAATCTAAACCTAGACTTAATTAATCAATTAAAATATCTTAGTAATTAACTCATGTAGATTTATAAAAGATCATCTTTACCTCCAATTAATTTTTAGAAACCTAGCAAATCAATTGATTTCAAGAGAATAAAAGAAAAGTAATTGAATGACAAAAGTGTTATAGTCCAATTACAATTCAAAGTATCAATCTAACATAAGTATTATAATCCAGATTACATCAACCAATCATAATCCTCTTCCATATATATATAAATCATAAACTCCCCTAATTGTTTAAGGACTCAAGTTAGCTTGTTCTTCATTCTCGGATGGATGCATTTAACAGCTCATGGTTGGAAAATCACCTCCACCGATAACGATGGCCATGAGAGGGCGACTTGACTATTAAATGAATTGGGGTACGATGGCGTGTGTGTGGATGGAATAATGAATGAATGAGAGCATCTCCCTCCTATGCGTATGGCGGCTGGATTAATTGATGATTTATTTCGTGGCGCAGTGGAATGCAAATGAATTAATTAGGGTTGTGTCTTTGATGGGCTTCCAGGTGGCGGCTTGTATGGACAATGGATTAGGAGGCGTGCTGCTCTCTTGGGCCTATATGAATGAATGGATTAATTCATGGTGCGTCAATGGGATATAATGGATGTGTGCATGTATGGAATTATTGATGAATGAGAACCTGACCTAAAAACAAAGAGGAGTTATTATAAATACATTACAAGAGTGGATGTCCATAGACTCTTGATTTGATAAGCCATAAATACTATACATGAATTGTTGTTGAGAAACTAAAGAGGTATTCAATGTACAAAGTGTCACAATATATGTACAAAGAGTCACAATGTATATTCATCCATCTTGATTGTACTATTCACTGTTCAAGACCCTTGGAGGTCACTCTTAGAGCCTATAAATAGGGCTTTGTACATGACATACAACACACATCCAAAAGTTAATAGAATTCCTCTCAAAGTTTCTCATTCCCCTCAAAGCTCTCTTCTCTTTCTCTTTGTCTATTTACCTTTTAATTTACAACACGTTATCAGCACGATAGTTTTGCTGAAAGTATGATTCCCTTAGAGTTATCTTAGCAACTTCTTCTACTTTCTTTTATCATATTTTTTTAATCAATCTAGGATAATCTGAGCCACAATATGAAATTATGATAACTCTTTTATCAATTATTTTAAACATCAGGTTTTATGGCTAAGATTTGATATTGTTAGTACTTGTCATTTTAGTCTCTTTTACAAGTTTTTATACATTATGAATATTGTCATTTTAGTTTGAATCCATATATACATATATTAACAAAAACTATATTATTCATTTTTGAAAATTCATTTTCTAGAATTAATCTTAATTCTTATTATCATTTTAGATTGGATAATGTCCAATCCTATCAAACTAGAATTTGAAGCCCTTGATATATCTGGCAAAAATTATCTATCATAGATATTGGATGTTAAAATCCATTTGAATGCCAAGGGCCTTAGAAATATTATTTTGCCAGAAAATGTTGTGTCTAATCATGACAAGGCAAAAGCAATGATCTTCCTTTGTTATTATATTCACGAAGGATTAATAGCGCAATACTTAACGGTAAAAGATCCGCTGGACATATGGAATGCATTGAAAGAAAGGCTTGATCATTAGAAAACTGTTATACTGCCTAAGGCATTGAAAAAGGTTTTAAGAAATCTTCTGAATTGATTTCATACCTATTTGTTGCTGAACAAACAATGACTTGCTCACGAAAAATCATGAAATACGCCCCACAGGATCGGCTTCGATTCTTGAAATAAATACAACAATGCATAATAATTATGGTAGAGGGCGTAGCCATGACCATGGCCCAGGTCGCTGCAGAGGATACAAAAATTCTCATTATCGAGGTGGCTGTAACATTAATCATGACAACCAAAAGAAAAGAAATAATGAGAAAGGGCATAAAAATGATTTCAATACCACAAAAGCCCCTGAAAAATAAATGTCATATGTATGGTATGAAAGAGCATTAGGCACAAGCATGTTGCACATCTGCTCAAGCCTCACTCAAAAAGAGTGGCAATAATGCCAAAGCAAATATGATGTATCATGATAATAATATCAAGGCAAAATGTGTATTTAAATATGATAATTTTGTATGCCTTGATGGGTTAGAAGACATTAAGGGTCTTAACAAAATGATACATTTGGATAATAATTAATATTATAATGCGTACATTTATGATTTTTTAAGTAGCATTTATATTTCATTTCTATCTTGTTTCTTTTAAATTTTTTAATGTATTTTTGTTTCTTTAATGAAGAATATAGATAATTCTCATCATATGGTTGAATATATGTCTGGTAGATAGAGCTATGACAAGCACGATATTGAAAAGCAGAAAGTATTTTTCTCATATAATGATGAGAGATGCAAATATAAATACTATAGCAGGTAATACAAAAATTATTGAAGGCTCTAGAAGAGCTACAATTGTATTACCTAAAGGAACAAAGCTTGTTATAAATGATGCATTGTTTTCTACCAAGTCTCAAAGAAATCTATTAAGTTTCAAAGATATCCGATGCAATGGGTATCATATTGAGATAATCAAGTATGAGAATGATGAATATTTGTATATTACAAATATTACATCAGGAAAGAAATGCATTTTAGAAAAATTATCAACACTATCTTCTAGTTTGTACTATACAACTATTAGTACAATTGAGACAAATAAACTAGAAAGTTGTTGATAAAGATATATTTACAGTTTGGCATGATCGGTTGGGCCATCCTGGATCATCTATGATGAATTTAATGCTTGACATGTAATAGTAAACCAACAGTTTACCGATGAATTTAATGCATGTCATAAGATAGTAAACTAGAAGTTTACTAATTAATACAGACAAACAGTTTTATAAGATAAACTAGAAATTTATAAATGAATTCAATGTTTGACATGATCGGTTAGACCATCCTGGTTCAATTGTGATGCGAGAAATGATTGAGAATAAATGTGGATATACCCTTAAGTGTATATTGATACCACTTTTCTCATATGCTGCATGTTACAAGGAAATATGTATTATTATATCCTCATAAAGTTAAATACAATGTGAGCATCTCACATTCTCAAAACGGATAAAGGAATATATTTGTGGGACGGTGAACTCACATGGTGAACCATTTAGTTACCACATGGTTTTAATTGATGCATTAACTAAATGGTCTCACATTTATCTATTATCTTCTTGCAACCTGAAGTTTGCAAGATTCTTTACTCAACGAATATGGTTAAGAGTATATTATCCTGATTATCCAATTGAAAATGCTATAGTGCTAATGAATTTTCTTCACTAGCCTTAATGAGGATTGCACGTCCCTTGGACTTGATATTGAACATCTTGTAATTCATGTTTATACGTAAAATGGACTAGCAAAATGATTGGTTAAATGGTTGTAACCTTTTCACATGAGATATAATCTCCCATATTCTTCTTAGGGTCTAATCTTTTGCATGCAGCAGCATTTATTCACATAAGACCTACACGTTAATATAAAATATCCCATTACAATTGGTTTCTGGTCAAGAACCAAATATTTCCATCTCAGAATTTTTAGTTGTGCTGTGTATGTTCTCATTGCTCCAACACAATGGACAAATATGGGTCCTCAACGAAGATTGGGAATTTATGTAGGCTTTGAATCTCGTTCAATAATTAAGTACATCGAACCATTAACTGGAGATTCATTTACGGCACAGTATGTCGATTGTCATCTTGATGAGACACTTTTCCCACCATTGGTGGGAGAAAATAAGCATCTTGATAAAGTTAAAGATAAGGAAAAAAAATTACATGGAATACCTTATCACTTGCTCACTTAGATCCTCGAACAAAACAATGTGAGCAAGAAGTTTAGAAAATAATTCATTTGCAAAATCTTGCAATGAAAATGCCAGATGCATTTACTGATGCAAAAAGGATAACTAAGTCTCATATTCCAGTTGAGAATGCTCCTGCTAGAATTGATGTCCTGACAGGACAAGTGGTTAGTGCAAATGAAACTATACCACATTTAAAGCGTGGTAGACCACCTGGTTCCAAAGATAAAAATCTTCGAAAAAGGAAAGGAGCAAATAATAATAATAATGGTAAGTATAAGGATGCTACCATTGATAAATCCATTATCGAGGCCCGTGACATAACTAATAAAATGACCCCTAAAGAGGTCCAGGTGACTGATAATGATGATGAGATCTCAATAAATTATGTCACTACGGGCAAGATATAGAACCAGAAAGATATTATTATCGACGATACATTTTCATGCAATATTGCTACTGAAATAATAAATGAAGACTTGAAGCTAAATTTGTCGAAGAATGTTGACGTAGATGAGATTGGCCAAAATGGAAAGAAGCAATTCAATCGAAATTGAATTCACTATATAAACGTCAAGTTTTTGGACCTGTTGTCCAAATACCTACAGGAGTGAAGCCTATAGGGTATAGATGGGTTTTTTGTGCAAAAAAGAAATGAGAAAAATGAAGTCGTGAGGTATAAAGCACAACTTGTAGCACAAGATTTTTCACAAAAACCAGAAATAGATTATGAGGAGATATATTCTCCCATAATGGATGCAACTACTTTCTAATATTTAATCAGTCTAGTAGTGTATCAAAAACTTGACATGCATTTAATGGATATTGTTAGAGCATACCTGTATGGATCATTGGATAGTAAAATTTATATGAAAATTCCTTAAGGTTTCAAATTGCCAAAAGGTTGTGATGATTCACGTGAACATTATGCAATACGTATGCAAAAGTCCCTGTATGGGTTGAAACAGTCTGGACGAATGTGGTATAATCGTCTCGGTGACTATTTGATAAAAGAAGGATATCAAAATGATTCCTTATGCCCTTGTGTCTTTATTAAAAGGGATGGATCGGAGTTTGCCATAATTGCTATTTATGTTGATGATTTAAACATTATTGGCACTCCTAAAGAGCTTTAAAAAGTGATTGATTGTTTGAAGAAAGAATTTGAGATGAAAGATCTCAGAAAGATAAAATTTTGTCTTGATTTACAAATCGAGCATTTTACCAATGGAATATTTCTTTATCAATCAAATTATATTCATAAAATTTTGAAAAAAATTTATATGGATAAAGCGCATCCATTGACTATACCAATGGTTATGAGATCACTTAATATTCAAAAAGATCATTTTCGCCCTCGAGGAAGGAAAGAAGAACTACTTGATCCAGAAGTACCATATCTTAGTGCCATAGATGCACTAATGTATCTTGCTAATTCAACTCGACCAGATATTGGATTTGCTGTTAATTTGTTAGCAAGATTTAGTTCTTCCCCAACTAGAAGGCATTGGAATGGAGTTAAGCATATACTCCGATATCTTCTAGGGACATCACATATGGGATTATTTTATTCTAATAAATATGGATCACATTTGATCGGTTATGCAGATGTAGGATTCTTATCAGAACCACACAAAGCTATATCTCAAACTAGATATTTATTTACATATGGAGATACAGCTATATCATGGTATTCAACAAAGAAATCTTTAGTCGCCACATTAGCAAATCATGCAAAAATTATTGCCGAGCTTGAGGCAAATCGAGAATGTTTCTAGCTAAGATCATTAATTCATCATATCAAGAAGATGTGTGGCCTTTTAGAACAAGATATCTCAACAATTTTGTATGAAGATAATACAGCATGCATATCTCAAATGAAGGGAGCATATATCAAAGGGGATAGAACGAATCATATTTCCCCTAAACTATTTTTCACTCATGATCTTGTGAAGAAAGGTGAAATAGATATTCAACAAATCAGTTCAAGCAACAATCTTGCAGATTTATTCATCATCTAGGTGCAATTTTTCAAAAGCTTGTTCATTGCATTGGTCTTCACAGACTCAAAGATCTCAAGTGATGTCATCATAAGGGGGAGTCGATATACGCTGTACTCTTTTTTTCCCTTATCTAGGTTTTATCCCACTGAGTTTTCCTAGAAAGGTTCTTAATGAGGCAGCACTGGAAAGTGTACCAATGAATTATGTAGTCTTTTCTTTAACTGGGTTTTATCCCACAGGGTTTTCCTAGTTAAAGTTTTTAACGAGGCACATTCATAATGAACATCCAAGGGGGAGTATTATAAATACATTACAAGAGTGGATGTCCATAGACTCTTGATTTGCTAAGCCATAAATACTATTCATGAATTGTTGTTGAGAAACTAAAGAGGTATTCAATGTATAAAGTGACACAATGTATGTAAAAAGAGTCACAATGTATATTCATCCATCTTGATTGTACTATTCATTGTTCAAGACCCTTGGAGGTCACTCTTAGAGGCCTATAAATAGGGCTTTCTACATGACATACAACACATATCCAAAAGTTAATAGAATTCCCCTCAAAGCTCTCTTCTCTTTCTCTTTGTCTATTTACCTTTTAATTTACAACAGAGTAGTAGAAGTAGTAACAATTTGAAATAAAATAAAATATAATAAATGGATTTGAGTTTGGTCCTTATCTACATTTTTTATTTTATCTTTTGATCCCAATTTCTTCCAAAATAACCTTAATTGGCTTTAATTTCGTATGATCATCATTAATCATAATTAATACAATTAAACTCAGTAAAAGCCGAGTAATAACACTAAAATCTCCTAAAATGCTACAAATCTAATTGATTTAGTCACGGCCAGCTATTGGCTTCACCGCAACGAACAAGGGTTCATCTTTAGGGATTCATCTCGGGGCACTTTCACCGCAACCAACCTGCATTTTCAGTTCTTTTTTCCCTCGATCTTGTTTGCGACAACAAAATCTTTCCTTCGATGCAATGAACGCCTTCTGTCAACGATAGTGAATTTAATCAGCATGTGTCAGTTAATACCCCAGCGCCCTCCTCCTTCTCCATTTCCCTTCTTCCTTTCTTTTCTTCTTCTTTCTTCCTGCTCCAGCGTGTGACGTGAAGAGCTCTTCTAGGGCAACTTTAGAGATCATTTAGGTACCCAAAATCTTTTCTTTTCACCTCACCTCCTATATGAAAGTTATTATAAGTATTTTTCTTTCTAATGGTAGTAATTTTGTACTACATTGAGGATATATTTGGGTTCATGTTTTAATGAAGTTTTAAGTTTTGACAATGCAAGATCATGGGAATGAAAAGAAATATTTATACAAGATTTTAATCAGTCTAAATTTTTTATTCAGGTCTATTATGATTTTATAATGATTTCCTTAATTATAAACCCAACCCTTATTATTTTAGACTTTATGTCCAATCAAAATGTTGTTGGACAATTTGGAATTGTTATTGGTTTTTGAATGGAAAATATTCGAGGTTTATGATGAAATATTGATATGGGATATTTTGAGGAATTTAGAGTATTGAAATTGATGTTTTTGGATAGAATGAGGAAATAAAGATATTTTTGGGATTCAAATAATTGAGATATGATTTATGGACAATAGAAATGGAGGTTCCTTTAAGGATTTAATGCTTTTTGTAAATTATGTTATTTTAATTATTTAAGGAGAAAATTTAAATAATTTTGGAGAATGGAATCTTTAAGAGATAGAAATGTGTTTGTGATAAAGAGGTTTGACTATGAAGGAAAAGATTTATGAGAGGGCATGAATTTTGAAAAGGGAATGGATTTTTTTTTATTTAACTCATACATAGATATGTGGGATTGTGGAGTGTCATTTTGTCACACTCTTTCCTTAATCATACCCATTCTAAATTCTTTCAACTCATATGTAATTAATCTAGGCAAAAGAGTCATGCCTTTTTATAAAATACCCATTTACCTAAATTATTTAGAATCGTATTTCCCAAAAAAATTTAAACTTTTTAAAACAACTTTTATGCAAAGTTATTTTTAGTAAAATTCACTGAGCCAGGTTTGATCTTGGATTTTTACTTCATAGTTGTAGATTGAAAACCGTTTGACCTTTGAATCCGTTCTCTAGGTTCATTTGCTTGTGAGAACTCTTTAATCTCTATTGGTTTCCCATCATGGATAACACTTGTAGTTTGTAGGGAGACATTCCCCTCACAGCCACATTCAGTCTCATATTACTATATCCATAATTTGTACAATCATATATACACACACATGACCAATATATTGAGTTTACTGAACTGGAAAAGTCTTATATATTTACTTTACTGAACAATCATATATATATATATATATCAATGATGTCATATATATGCAATCATATATCCATAATTCAGTCAGATTTTACTTTACTGGACTTGAAAAGTCAAAATTTTTTAGTTGATAACTTTATTCTATTAATTAAGTCTACAGAGTTTTAGACTAATATCTAGATTATATTTGTTTAATGGTCTAATGAATGTAAGGAAATTAATGTGATGGAAAATAATGCAATGCACATAATGATGAAATGGCAAAGTATTGTCAATTCATAATCAAATTAGTTAGATAAGAATGTAATTATATTCTTTACTTTCTAAATCATTATGAAACGTTCAACTTCTGCAACCTAAATATTGAGAGTAATATTGATTTTCAAATTAATATATCTTGATATTATCAACTCTGGGAAATTGAAAAATGATTATATATGTGATAGATCCAAAATCCCATGATATCTGGTTTTTGAGCATATTTTCGTGAAGGGAAAATAAAAAATGAAATTTGGGTCACCAATAATAGGAAGATGAATAAAATAGCCAATGAATACAGATAAATAGGCAATATCTCCATTCAGATTGTGTGTTTAACTACCTCCTAAAATATATGAAATGATCGGTATATTCCAACCATCTACCTAGATTTTTAGGAGAATAGTCATTCGAATGAGCTTTAAGATGAGTGTTAAAATATTTAATAGTCATTCGAATGAACTTAAAAACTCATTTGAATGAATGCCTTTATTTTCAACATATCCAAATGAACTTTGGAAATGGGTATTAAAACTTTTATATGTTATTCGAGTGGATTTAAACCTCATTCGAATGATGTTCATTATTTTCAAAGATGAGTATTACATTTTTTAATATTCATTCAAATGAAGCATGGGTCTCATTTGAATGAAGCTTTCATCTTCTGCATATTCAAATGAGTTCTCGAGATGAAGAATTTGAATGTACATGTGCCTCATTCGAATGATGACATTGTGGCAAACTCTATTCCTAATATATCTTCCATTTTTGATGATATATCTCAAACCACAAACCCTATACATGTGAAACTTATTTCTTATGAAACTAGACTCATGCAATGGTTTATAGACACCAAGAACAAGCTCAAAGCATTTCATATGGAGGAGACATGAATTTTGAAACTTGGTAGTCATATTTAACACTTCATCACTGATCTTTACTCACTTTGGTTATCATATCTTTCGGAAGACAAAAGGTTTGGGAATTATTTTAGTTTCATTTAAAAGTAGACTCATAGAAAGAGCAACTTCAAATGGCTATAACTTCTTCGTTTCAACTCCAAATTTGACAAATGACCTATCCCTGGAAAGCACTTCAAGTCTACTTTCAAATGAAACTAAAATAATTCCCAAACCTTTTGCCTTTCAAAAGATATGATAAATAAAGTGAGGAATGGTTAATGATGAAGTATTAAATCTGACCACCAAGTTTTGAAATTCATATCTCCTCCATATGAAGTGCTTTGAGATTGTTCATTAATCTTGAAATTCGAAACATGAAATTCAAATTTTACAATTCAAATTTGGATTGATCTGATTTGATCAAATCATATTCATACAATTAATCCAAATAATGAGCCAATGAATTTAATTTAAATTTATAAATTAAAGGGTTAAGGTGCTATTTTAACAACTAAGTTTTCC
>JANTPZ010012498.1:0-11435 GCA_025593235.1 Vachellia pachyceras | reverse complement strand
TTTTCACTTTTCTTCTTTCATAGTTGTCCTCTTACTTGAATCTCAAGAAGCTCGTGTAGGATTTTGCCCTGTGAAGCTGTTGTGGTACCAGACTATTTGATTCGGGATTTTGTTTCTGTCTTTTAACATCTGCATCCTCCTTCGCTACTGTCATTTTGTTCATTTCTTTAACGAATTTGAGGCTCCCCCCCCCCCCGGGCGTTTCTTGGGTTCCTTTTTTTTTTCCAAGTGTGAACTTTCGGGATTTTCCCTCCATTTCGGAGATTGAGGTCTAATTGGGTCTCCCTTCCGTGTTCCTGGGTCGGTCGAATTCGAAGTTTTGGGACTTGTTTTTTGGTTCGTGAGTTTCTTTTTCTCCAATCTGTACAGCTTTTCGAATATTTTAAATATTTTTTTATTCGTTAATCTTGGAACTCCGTTCTCTGCGGTGGTTTCCTTGAAATTTTGCTAACGGGAAAATCTTCTTTTCAATTTTGGACATCGATTCTTTTATTACCAAATATCTAATAATATTCATAACAATTTACTAGAGGAACGTTGTGTTAGCCTTCCTTTATTCAAATTCGAGCTGAAAGCCAGTGGTGGTGACAATCATTGTGGTGGAGGCTGTTAGGCAGAACTTGAGGTTATTCCTCATCCAATTTATGTTGCTTCGTTTTGCCGTAACTAAAACTATTTCTCTGAACGTAAAAGAATGTTCAATTGTTTCATTGTACATTTGTACCAGGCGTCTTAGATTTGTATTGCTGGGTCCTTAGTTTCTTCTTCTTCTTCCTCCTTTTGGATAGCACCGAGTTTATGAGTTGGGTTCATTTTAAATTCTCTTCTTCCTTCCTTCCTTTATTTTAGGTAGATTAAATGCTGTTGTTTCTTCTGCTTCATTATTCTTTTAAGTGCCTTTGAGTAAGAATATTTTTCATCTTCAGGCTTCTTTTACTTGAAACATGGTTATCCTTTGTCTTTATGCTCTGCTTTGCTGGTCGACTATGAGAGCACTGGGAAGTTTTATTGTTTGAACTTTGAATCATAAGCAGTGCAGCATTTCTTTAGCAGCTCATCCTAACTGAGCCCAAAAATTCTGTATTAAGTTTCACCTTCGTTTATACTTCAATTTGTTG
Organism: Vachellia pachyceras; assembly: GCA_025593235.1. NCBI lineage: Eukaryota > Viridiplantae > Streptophyta > Magnoliopsida > Fabales > Fabaceae > Vachellia > Vachellia pachyceras. The sequence continues at coordinate 10,317 of JANTPZ010012498.1, read as the reverse complement.
ATAAAATTTATCTAGGAATTGAAGTCTGGTATGCACTTTTGGGCAGATTCCTAATAAGAGAGGAGTTCTGCTGATCATAAAGTTCAACAATAGTTGAAGATGAGTCAGCCTAAAATCAAGCGCCGAGTTGGGAAATATGAGGTTGGAAGAACCATAGGTGAGGGAACATTTGCAAAAGTTAGATTTGCAAGAAACTCAGAGACTGGGGATCCTGTGGCCCTCAAAATTCTTGACAAAGAAAAGGTTCTCAAGCACAAGATGGCAGAACAGGTAGTTTAAGATTTACTTTCAGTTAATTTTTCTTCCCCTCCTTTTTCTATTAGTTCATTTAATTTACAAGGGGCTTACATACATACATATATATCACAATTGTTTTTCCTGTCTTTGAAAAGCTTTCAAACTAGTGACGAATCTGTCATTGAGTTTTAGGTGTGGGTTTACAGAGTTAAGGTGGAGTGGGGACTTTATTTTTAGCATATATTCTGTAGCAAAATTGATCTAGACCCTCATAAAATGAAGTCAAATCTCTTGATTCTTTTCAATGTGATTTTTACAGATCAGGCGGGAAATTGCAACAATGAAGTTAATCAAGCATCCACATGTTGTTCGATTATATGAGGTTTCTCTTCCACACACCATCTTGCCCCCTACCCCTCCAAAAAAACCTCCCACTCTTATATCAAGTCTTTTTTTTTTGTGCTATTTGGTTTTAAAATATAGAAAAATATAATTGTTGGAGAGAAAAATGAAAGTGGAAAAAAAGAACAAGAGTCCTTTTGGCCATTTTCAAATTGATTCCGGTGCTCCCATAATTTGGAGACCTGCTGACAATAAAAGTGGAAAAACGAAATAGAGTCCTTTTGGCCATTTTCAAATTTGTTGATGGTTCTGATATATTTGCCTCTCATCTTACATTTCACCCCAGTTGGGACTGTGAAGAAGTAAACAAGTTTTAATTGATGGAAACCAGAGGATCTTACTTTATAAAATAAATATTATATTGATTTGAGACCTACATATTTTCAATGTTCTGTGTACATTGTTGCTATCTTCCATTCACGAAATGGTGTAATGCTGAACTACACGATTCATCTTCAGGTCATGGGAAGCAAGACTAAAATATACATTGTATTGGAGTTTGTGACCGGTGGAGAGCTCTTTGACAAAATTGTAAGCAATTCTATATTGGTCCCATCTATTTAGTGTTCTCCCTTTTATTTTTGATTTGCTCAGGAGCAATTCTGAGAAAAATAATAAAATATGGGCAGAATGGGTCATATTTTTGGCTCCTTGAGCTCATGAAGCTGATGATACTATAGTGCTACCCGTTTGTTTTCTACTCTGATGTCACCAAAATTGCTGATAGGCTTATATTGAGTTTTAGTCCCTAACTGTTGTTGAAGAGGAAGAAATGCTATGTATATGATCCAATGGACTTTTTGTTAAAGGTAAACCATGGACGGATGAAAGAAAATGAAGCACGTCGATATTTCCAGCAGCTTATAAATGCTGTTGATTATTGCCATAGCAGGGGTGTCTTCCACCGAGACCTAAAGGTAAGACCTATTCTCCTGTCATATCAGAGCAGTTTCACTTTGCTATCAGAAGAAAGAATCTCGTACATAGTTTTCATTCTTATTTTAACATTTTTGCAGCCAGAAAATTTGCTATTAGATGCTTCAGGAAATCTTAAAGTTTCGGATTTTGGGCTAAGTGCTCTCTCCCAACAAATCAAGGTAGATTTGTTTCATTGCCTTCTAAGTTTCACTTTTCTTGGTTCTATCTTTGTTCAATGTATTGATAATCCTGCCGTTAAGTCCACTGCTAATTGGTATAGAAAAAAAAATGAATCAGAAAGCAAAATCATTGTTGGAGAGCTAAACAGCTTGATTTTAACTCCATACATGCGCTTATCTATATGCATGAATTATGTATTGGCAGTCTTTTTTTCGTGGAACTGGTAAATGATAATGTAGGTATAGACTAGACCTTGTTTATTTTGTTAGTTGCTGTAAATTTAATTATCTATAATGCTTTTTATACACGATTTTTTCCTCTTATTGCGCTGTATCATTTTTTGGTTGCATTGACTGTGTCCTGAAGTCTTAGACTGAATAAAAATAATTTTTCTACCTTATACCAGGAAAATTAACATTGTTTATATCATTAGGATATGATTATTGAGTTAGTTTGTCTCATTTTTCTCAACTGATACTTAAAGTGAGTTAAAATTCCTCAAATAAGCATTGTGCCATATCCCATCTTAGAATCTGATCTCTGGTCCGCACATAATAATGTTAGCTGAGTTTGACCCTATGTTTTAGAATGAAGTGGTATTTACAAGACAATTCCAATGCTTTCTAAGAGGTTATCTTGCATCTTACAATATGGTGTGTTGACAGGATGATGGACTGCTGCATACTACATGTGGAACTCCAAATTATGTTGCTCCTGAGGTGCAAACAAATACCATCTCACGGTACTTTGTTGTGTTTTATAAATTCCAATCATACCATGATAATAATATGTACTCTTTCTAAACAGGTCCTAGATGATAGAGGCTATGATGGGGCGACTGCTGATTTGTGGTCGTGTGGGGTGATTCTCTTTGTATTGCTTGCAGGTTACCTGCCTTTCGATGAACCTAATCTTGTGAACCTGTATAAAAAAGTGAGCAGCTGTGATTTCTTCTGCACAATTTTCCTGTTGCCCGTTTAAGTTCCTGTTTATTATTTCCTTTTTCCTGATCCACAGATCTCAGCTGCTGAATTTACTTGCCCCCCTTGGCTTTCTTTCAGTGCCAGGAAACTGATCACTCGAATCTTGGATCCAAACCCTGCAACTGTAAGAAAGAGCATTTGACTATCTAGCTGTTTCATCTAGTGTAAATAAGCATATTTTTTCTTTCTTTGTTTTTTTTGCCAATAGCATATTTTTTTCCTTAAGTGCCTTTTTTGTAGGCTGAAATTGACTCAGTGGCATATCAAGTTAATTTTGTGAAATGTGTAAAAAAAAAGCAGACCTTTCAGAATCAAGTAGGAAAAAACAAAAAATATGAGAGAAAAATGGGGAACTAACAATCCTTTTGTGTTGTTTTTTTACCATTCTTGTAATCTGTTACATGCCTAATGGTCGGCTTTTCTGATTTACTGTCTGTTGCAGCGTATCACGGTGGCTGAGATTCTTGAAGATGAATGGTTTCAGAAAGATTACAAGCCTCCCATTTTTGACGAGAAAGGGGAGGCCAACATTGATGATGTTGAAGCTGTCTTTAAAGATTCCGAAGTATGTTGAATATGATCAGTAATATGATTATGGCATTGGCTTTTGTGAGTTATGTGATAGCTATCTTATATAAAGGCGTTTTTCATGTTCGTAGGAGCACCATGTGACAGAGAAGAAAGAAGAACAGCCAACACCTATGAACGCATTCGACTTAATCTCTATGTCCAAAGGGCTGAACCTTGAAAATTTGTTTGATATAGAGCAGGTTCGCAATCTTATAAGATGCTTTTCTTGTGTTGTTTTGGAACTGTAGATTTTACTGAATGAGCATCCATTTCTTTCCTCCTGCTTCTCAAGCATATGCTACTAAAAAGATTATCAAGGACATCTGTAGAAGCAAACGTTTTAATTTGATCATAATATATTATACTTGAGTTCAGTCATACAAGTGCCTTAGTCTGGTCCCTTTTAACTATGCATTTGCCACGTGATATAAAAATAGGAATAATATGCAATCATTTGAAGTAATGCAAATGTGACGTGGGAATTATATAACCTTTTGGGTGGGTAAAGGGACTGGTTAACTCTTGTCAAAGCCAATATCTGATTGAGGCAGGAAATTTCCTTTCACTAGGCCAACTTGAGCAGAATATGAAATTTCATGCTTAAGTATTATTTGGATTTTTTATTCTCATGTGAATTATTTCAGGGATTTAAAAGGGAAACAAGATTCGCTTCAAAATGCGCTGCCAATGAGATAATTAACAAGATTGAAGAAGCTGCAAAACCTCTTGGTTTCGATGTGCACAAGAAAAATTACAAGGTAACTTAAAATTGTGGAACTTATTATCAATTCACTCGAAAACTTGATCTGCAGCTAGTTTTACTTATTTGAACCCACAGATGAGGCTTGAAAACTTGAAGGCTGGAAGGAAAGGAAACCTTAATGTAGCCACAGAGGTACACTGCATGAGTTTTTGTTATATAGTGAAGTGTAACACAATTTTTCTGGTGTGATGTTTATGATGTTTTTATGTTTTAAGCAGGTTTTTCAAGTGGCACCTTCTCTGCACATGGTTGAGGTGAGGAAAGCAAAAGGTGATACGTTGGAGTTCCATAAGGTATATATATCTCTCTCTCTCTCTATATATATATATCTCTCTCTCTCTCTTTGTTTATTTTTTTCATTGACTGATTGATTGCTATAATTAAAGTTTAAGATAACTTATTATGTCAATCTTCAAGCTACTAGGTGTTTGCTGTCACCTTGAGGCATTTTAGAATACCAGTATCATTTTTTTTTTTGAAAAATTATTGTGTTTTATTTAATTATTCAATAGAATTATGAAATCCAAAATAATTTTTTTACGCTATTCAATAATTCACTATTCATTAACTTCCGAAGTTTTTATTTTGACATTTATTTGACTAGAAACTGTACATTTACATAAATTCATCCTCAGATTTCTGTTCAAATTACAACTGCAAGCTCCATCTTTGTAATATGATAGAGCAAATTATTATGCGTCCCTGAAAGATACACGTTAGATTTAGTCCTTAATAGATAGTTACCAATTTACCATCATCTGACTCCATTTCTTTCAAAGAATCCACCTCCATGGTCTTGGAGTGAGTTTTATTGCCAATTATTTGTCAATCTCAAGACCAAACTGTAGATTATCTTTTAGAGACTAGATTGATCAAAACATAGACTAGAGCCAGTTTTTGCTGATGGGCTGTTACTTTTGCCAAGGGATAATACAATAAGAATGAAAATCATACTTTTTCTGGAATATTATCAGAGTATACTTGTACACACACGCACACATTTTCCAAGTAACTGAAAATCAAAGTGTTGCTTGTTCGTGTCTGCAGTTTTACAAAAAACTATCAACAACTCTGAAGGATGTCGTCTGGAAAAGTGAAGATGATATGCAAGAAACAAAGTGAGAAGATTGTCAAATGTAGTTTCTTTATGGTTCATGATGCTGTGTCATTTTTCCGGTTTAATTTTCCCAACAAGTTGCCTTGTTGGAGGTTGGGTTGGACATATATGCTCATCGTCTTCACATTGCTTTCTGGGTTATTATTGTGAGAAAGCATGCATCATTGTGTAGTTCGTGTAAGTATTGCCAGTCAGTTAACAGTCCAATCATGTTTAACGGAACATGAAAGGTTTTAATGTAAATCATATCTGCACATATCTTCCTCGTTTTGTCGATGATTATTCTATTTCTCTTTGCTGCTAGACCGGTGAAGGTTGGAGGTTTAAATTAGTTAAGAGCTTTGATTTATTATTATTTCCTCAAATTATTATAACATCCCAAAACCACTCAACATTAGATCATTTTAATCTCTCTTTTTCCACATTAATCTCAACATTGAAGAGAGAGGGGATATTTGCATAATGAATTTATGGAATGTATTTTTGAAAAAAAAGGTTAATAAATGTTTCATTATTTCTAGTAGGAATGGGACTAAGATGAGTAAATAATTTTTGGTTTTAAATGATCTTATAATATACGGAGAAAACACGATGATTTTTCCAAATGATCAAACCTGTTCAAAAAGTTTATATTAAAAAATATTTCCGCTAATAATACCATTACTCGTCTCTCTAATTTACTCTACATATTTTGACAATTTTTTGCCTACTAAAGTTTTGATGTTTAAGTTTATTTCAAGTTTCAGTTTGATCCATTATATTTAGAAAGTATATTTTTAAGTCCTTTTATCTTACCCGCGTTAGTTTCATTTAACCGAAAATGATGGTTCAGCAAATTTATTGGTGATTACGCAGTTAAATGATGATAAAATATAATTGGATTTTGAAATATAAAATTTATCATATTAGATAAACAAAATTTAAACTCATTTTATCAGCATTTAAAAACAAAATCACCGTTTAAATTTTTTAAGTAAGTAAATTCTGTTAAACAAAGCTAATGACGTTATGATAAAAAATGCTGAAAATGTATTTTTTAAACTTAAAAGACTAAGCGAGACTTGTGTCTGTTTGGGAACATGTTGGAAAAAAGGAGTTTATGGATTTCAAGATGATTTTACGAATTTTAAAATAATTTTATGAATTTCAAGATATTTTTTACAGATTTCAAGATACTTTTTATCTTGGCATGTGTGCATCGTTGGGAAAAGTTTTCTCAAACATACACCTTGATGTAAATTTAAAGGACAAAACATATACTTTAACCTAAACTTTTTGTTTCATATTGTTGAAACAAAAGTAATTGGTTTTTATATTAAAATATTCAAATATCTTTGTTTCTTTTAATTTTGCAAATTTGATCGCTGGTTTTTATTATTATATAATTTTTATTTCATCCGACCATATCCATTCACTTTTGTGCTGTCTTGTTTGTTTTCTTCCCCCTCGGACCATTATTAAAATATATTCTCTATATGATTGATTTCGTATGGTTCAAGAGATTTCAATTTAGTTTTGTTCATGTCTTCAACATCTTTGAATGTTATTTTATATATACTTATGATTTGTTTGGATGAGGAAGAAAATGGATAAGGGAAAATGTCCCTTTCTTATGTTTGGATAAAAATAAAAAATATAAGAAAGAAAAATGACATTTGTTTAATACAAGTCACAATGACAATATCATACATATTGAAAAAAAATTGTGGCCTTCATGCCTATTTTTTTTGTTAAATTCTTATTTTTTTATTTAGAGAATTTGATATAATAAATATAAGAAATTTGATTTAAGTATAATTATTTATTAATTTTTTATCATCATTTATTTATTCACTCACACTCTCTTACATTTTTATATAAAGTAGTTAGAATGTTGATGAACTCTCGAAACCATCCATTTAAAAAGGCATATTGTAATAATGGAAGAGAGAGAATGTGTAGGGTGCTTATAATTATAAAAAGGAGAGGAGGAAGGTCCACCTAAAGGCATATTGTTGGGTGTTAGGTTTAAATATTAAATAAGTAACAAAAAAATATTTAAAAATAAAGAAAGTATGTGATATTTAGCTGAATTTTGGGACCTCTCACCATCATAATAATTTTGATTTGAATATGACTTTATTTTTTTTATTTCCTTGTTTGAGTTGTCAACATACAAAAATGTCACGGGATGTTTGTTGGAAATTATGCCATATAGTCAATCACTATGTTTTGAGTATTTTAATTAATGAATCGTTCATTTTCGTTATCATAATCTTTACATGTTTGCTGTGATAATATATCATTTGATAAATCATAGTAATTATCCTAAATGTTCGTGACCGATCATCCGTATGAGGTATATATTGTTAAGGGCAATGGTTGTATGTGGTTTTTATTAAATTGATAAGATCAATATAGTAAGTATTTGAGTCTTTCTATTTAATTGCCACACATTGACCACGTTTACGTGTTGAAATTTAACACATGTTGTGCAAGCATATTGTTGCTTGACATTAAATTCCATTTTGGGACTGGTTCAAACCCATCATGATTTTGATTTGGGAAAAAGACAGGCAAAACAATCTTAAAATGTATCAAAAATCTAAATGAACCCTAAATTGATAAAATGATGAAAGAAGTCCATAGCCATTTATTTGGGATTTCAAAATTTGGTGAAGTCGAGTCCATGTTTAATTCCTGATAGCTGAAGATTAATACATTTATTTGGGATTTTAGGTGCTTGCATATTTCCTAACCGCTCTAGACCATTAGTGCTTATTTTAAAACTCATTTTTCCAACAGTGCATGTAAGTCAAGATAAAATCATCTCTAAATATGTAAAAACCATCTCGAAATCCATAAAATCACCTAAACCGTAATTCATTTATCACTGACGGAGTTCCCAAACAAATTGCTTATCAAACCATAGTAGCTAAATGATCACAATGTGTTACATAATACAAAGGTGGTACAATTCCATGAAATTGAATTGCTAAACATGCCATCAAATTGTTGATAATTTTTGTATCCTTAATCACCCACACTTTCACGTTAGTGTTAAGGCGGTTGTCGATCAAGGTTATAGACTTCACTAATGATTTTACTTATATGATGAAATTTCTGTTGGGTTAATGAAATCCAATATTATTTTGAAAAAAATGAATGAACGTTGGAATGTCATACATAGGATATATCAAAGATATTCATTAATAACTACCACTAATAATTCAATAGATGCAAATTTAGTTTCCATTTGCCCCTTCCATGACCAAAATAAATAATGAATGATACAAAATTTTTTTTTAAGAACAAGCACATATGCTTACTTTAATGAAGTAATGGATTTCCTGCCTCAATATCTGATAAGTTTATGTAAGAAGGCCATAGTCTAACAAACAGATTGTACAAAAAAATAATGCACTTGGTAGCACATTCATGATTCCCAATGAACACATACATGATGCTTCATAGGTTTCATCATGGCCAGTTTCGGAGGAATGTTAAGATATATAAAAAAGGAAGAGTTGCATTTAGCTCCCAGAAAATGGAAACAATATCTGATAAGTATGGATGATTTATCAATGGGTTTGTTTGTCAGAGCATTTGGAAAAGTCAAACAGACGTTCAATAGTGTTTTTTTGCAAAACGAGATAATCTCCTCCACATATTTACCTTGACTTGCGTAAAAGTACTTTTTTACCGTGTTACCAAATGGGTACAATAAGTCACTTTTATTTGACTAATCCGTAGGAGTCATTGACAAGTAGTGCTTTAGATTTATAGAATGTTATTTTATTTACTTAGAACCTAAGTGCAATTCTTCTTATACAAAAAAAAAACTTCTTTGGATTGAAAACAGATGGGCCCAGAGGAGTGGTATCTTGGGCTTATTGGGCCTTGTCTTTTTTACCACGTGAAAATTGTGACCTGTTCCTTTATTTATTTTTTTTAAATTTTTTGCCATTACTTTTCTTCTTTCTTTTGCTTGCCGTCCTCCTCATTGACCGTCCCACCGAATCGGCGATGAGTGTATCACTTGCATAGCGATCCTTCGCCTCCATTCTCGGTATCTCTCTCTCTCTCTCTGAGCTTACCTTTAACTGGTAATCAGTTCGAATTTTATTTTACCTTTTTTTCTCCATTTCCGGGTGCAAATGAGACGGTGGGGAAATAGTGCTTGGTGATGGCTCCACTGTCAGAGATTACTCATTCAGCAGTGTCAATTGTCTTTGAGTTTTCGTTTTCGTGAAAAAGTTTGGTTTTAAGAATCACTTGTGGGGGGCTATTAGTCATAATCTGAAACTTGAACCTAGATTGTATCGATCTTCTCCGGGATTAGGGTGCGGAAATCTGACATCAAGTAAAACTATTGTCGAGGTGATCTTCATTCGTTATCATTTCCATTTGGGTGGTAGAAGGGTTACCTACTTTTATTTTGTATATACACTTACTTAATCCAACCTAAGACGGTAACGAAACAGTGAGGACAGGATAAATGGGGCTCTGTTGGACTTGCATTAACCTATAGAATCACGTAATCTTTTTAGAAATATAATTCTTTTGGTTTATAATTATATCTTTAGCATACCCCTTTCAAGTGTAAGGCCCTTTTCTGTTCGATTGAGTCTTTTTTTTTTTTTTCCCAATTTTGAAACTTGTGAAATTGATTATTTTACTGTTTGTTTCCACTTTACAGCTCCTTGGTGCATCGTTTGTAATCTGAGTTTGCATCAGAGATGGTTGGTCCATCACTAGTTCAGGGCTCAACAATGCCAACTGCTTTGTCTTCGTCTTTATTAATCTTACCTGGCGATTCTCTTAAATGCACTCCTTATCTCCCACCTAGACCTCAAACAAAATTCAAGAGCATAAGGGCTATGTCTGCTGAAGCAGGACATGGTCAATCACCATCTGTTTCTGAAAAGAAGAGTCTACTTGCAGTTGCTTTGGATGTACCTCGTACTATTTGGAAGAAAACATTACGTCCATTAAATGACTTTGGGTTTGGGCGTAGGAGTATCTGGGAAGGTGGGGTTGGACTGTTTCTTTTGTCTGGTACGGTTCTATTTGCACTCAGTTTGGCCTGGTTGAGGGGTTTTCAAATGCGATCCAGATTCAGGAAGTACACAGCAGTCTTTGAGTTTGCTCAGGCTTGTGGTTTAAGC
>JANTPZ010012497.1:0-12754 GCA_025593235.1 Vachellia pachyceras | reverse complement strand
GATCAGATTCAGACCAGAAGAAGGAACAACTCTCGCCATATACAAAGAGAACTGATTATATACACTTTCTCCCATGTTTTTCTCAATCAGTCTGTCAGATGAAGTTAATAAGGAACAACTTTCGCCATATACAAAGAGAATTGATTATATATACTTTCTCCCATGTTTTTCTCAATCAGTCTGTCAAATAAAGGTAATTACATCCAACTATAGTAGAGCCATAAAGCACAACCACCCCAGAGGGTTCCAACCATAAGACTTCACAATACCCTTCTTTTCATGCATCCCATGAGGGACCCAGGGGAGGGATATGTTCTATTTACCTAATTTGATTAGATTAAATATACCGGTTAAATCAGTTAATATGACATATTTTTTCTAAAAACATCTTAATCAACTTCTTAAATCCCTCCTTACCTCATTTATTTGATTACTGCGGAGGAAGCATTAATAGGGGTAATTTAGAGGGAAAATTGACAAAACTTAAAAAATGTCATATATTTGGGATCAAGATCAACCCTTCAATTAGATCCCATGTTAAAGACTCTGGGGGAGAAAAATTTAAGATATATCCTTGCACACATGTTGCTCTCCATAATGACACTCATGAACACTTCTAGTGGTCCCATTCTTCAAATGAAACAATTAACATGGCTGCTCTGTTTCATAGCAGCAGAAAGAGCACCAACAGTGGCCTTACACCTTAACAGAAGATAACATTCATCCCATTCTTCTCCTTTCTCCTCCCTTCCACTTAATAAATGAGAAATTCTTCTATACTACACAGCCGGCTATTGCAAGGAAGTGATAGTTTACTATTAGTTCGTTGTACTCAGTTAGCAGACTAAATATGTAATTAGGAATTTCTCCCTTCCTATTCTTCTTGATTCCTTTCTCCCTTCTGATCCAAGGCTAGGAAGTTCCTTATATACAATAACAAGAATGACAGTATCATACATAAACTAGCTATGTGGTCATTAGTAAGAATATTCAGACGTTGAGAAGCTGTTCCGTTTCAGTCAGACCATGACATTGTGGATTTGGTGATGGGGATACTGAACCTGCAACAGATTCAATGTTCTTGAGGTTTTTTTGGTGACACACTTGCCTCAGCCTCTCTATCTCCCCCCTTAGTGCATCTTGAACAGCTGCATATACATCATTAGAATAGAGAGGGGCCAAAAACTTGGAAGATTCATTCATGCATACACAACCCATTCAGCATAATTATATTCTAAAGAGTATGGTTGGCTATATAATATACCAGAACTCTAGCTATTAACTGAGTGAGCAGTCAATCTCTTAGCCATTAGCTAACTAATTAAATCAGTGAGTGAAGAGAAATACCATCTTTGAAGATATTATCTTGGGCGAGGGCGGCGATTCTTTGCTTAAGATCACCATTGTCAACACTTAGAAGTAAGCGTTGCTGATCTAAAAATGCAACCCTTGGAGACAGCACTGATACTTCAGCCTTCCATTTTTTGAAAGAATGAGAACAGCCAAAACTACTATTACATAACAAACCATGCCATATGTATAAAACTAAAATTAAAATGTTATAATCAGTATTTCACCTGCAATGAAGTTACACTACGTTCTAGCCCGCTTATATGTTGCAGCTTTCTCACTCGTGATCTTTGTGCAGATTTCCTATTTGCTAAGATTCTGATGCAAAACCAAAATTAGGGGCAAATATGAGACATATTATCTGAACTAATAATATCCAGGTAATGAATGCAAAACACTGCTTCCCATTAATTGAAATGACAACAAAATCATTCAAAAAGGCATAGTATTGTCTGTTACCTTTTGACCCTCAGATCAGCGATCTTGTCAGAGGAAGAAGTTGATAGTGTATTATTTGAAGGATGCATTTCCTGGTGTTTGTTTTTCTGATTTTCAACTTCATCGGATTCATTTTTAAGATGCTTATGCTGTTGATCTTCGTTCTGGTTGTGCAGGTTCTGGTGTTGCTGCTGTTGAACTTGATTCGTGATTTCTATGTCATCATTAACGTTGTTATGATCAGATGGGCTAGAAGATTTTGATGAAGAGGAAAAGGTTAGACTTAGAGGCATGGCATGCCCATATACTTCACTATCAAACATGTTTATGAATTTCTCATCATTAGACCTGTCAAACTCATTCTCAGCCTCAATCCTGGACCGAACATTCCTCGAATTGTTGACATGCAACAAGGGATCCTCGAGGAAGTCAATCAAATCGCTCACCGTCCGCCGGTGGGCCTGGAGTCTCGCCGACACCAAGTCGTGGAATTCATCCGCCCAAAAAGGGTGCTGAGTGGCCGTGGCCGCGGCGGCGGCAATGTCCGTTGAGAAACTTGCCACGGAAGGAATCTTCGGTGGAGGATAATCAGAAAAGTCAGACCAACACAGCTTGGCGTTTGGGATCTTGGGAGGTAATTGTGCCATGGAAGCAATTTCTGTCCTTCAAAGACGTTAACACAAACACAAGGCCTACAAAATCCAACAGAATCCAGAAAGAAAGCTGGCTACCTTCCTATTTGCATTTGAGCATGAAAGATGGAAGAGAAATGAACAATGGTAATCCAAAACAGTGAACGATGCATTGTATAAATATTGCCTCAGAATTACAAAGGAATTCTAGGAGGAAACCACGAGATCAGAATTCAGACAAAAGGAGGAGAAGCTGAAAACGAACTAATAATCCTCCTCCTTTTCTTTTTTCATTGACCTCTTTTTTTGTCTCTCTCTCCATTTTTAGTTCTTAAAATATATACAAGTCATTGAAAACTACCATGGATCTGAAAAAGAAATTGTTAAAATTAAGTCAAATAAAATAGGCTATACAAAAAATATTGAATTTAGTTAACTTGTTTTTATTTTTTTTTATAAAACAGCCTACCTTGTAATAAAGAATAATTTAAAAAACTAATTGTAGAAGGTAATAAAAAAAAGTTGTAATAGAGAATAATTTTAAAAAACACATATATAAGAGATTGGGCCAAAAAAACAGTATAGGAGAAATCAAACATGAGTAAGCCTAGTGCTTATCTTCGTCGTACTTTATCTCCCAATAGTACCGAAGTACTTGGTTTATGGAAAATGTCACATTTAAAAAAATACTGAATGTTATTAAATTCTGATTAAGACATTTTTATTTTTCAATTTAAAAATAATTTCTCAAATCTTTAAGTATAGAATCAGTAATTCAATATTTAATTTTTTTTGATATTATCGCAATATTTAATACACTCAATTTTCATTTTCACTTCAATTAACATGATCTCCTGATAGGAGGAAATGAAGAATTCAAGCTAATTTTGGCCAATTTGACTAATTGATTTTGTGCTTATTTGAATTTGCTTGTAATAAGTATATTAACTCAAATCAAAACAAAACTTTTCTCACATATTTATTATGTAAACTGTAAAATCACAATATAAAAATTGGATTAAGGTTTCAAATAATCAATCCAAACAAAAACTTTATAAATTATCCAAAACCTTCAATAGATTTTTCAAGTGTACCAATTGATTTTGGTCGAAATTTCTCAACATTCCAACAAACATTTACTGCATTTTCTTATGACAAAAATAGTGTTACCGCCAAATTTATGCTTGTATCTATAAAGTTAAACCTTATGACATCGTCGGCAAAAAAAAAAAAAAATAAACCTTATGACATCATGTTTAGGGGACAAAAACATAGAACTTTCTAAAGATGCTTACCACACACCAAGAGTCACCAGTAAACGAGCCTTTGGTTAATGTAGCTGAATCTAATAACCAATTGAACAACCACTTACTGACTCATTTTCAGAATTTAAATCCTACCCAAATGTGTAATACATTACTCTCACTCTATTTCTGTGTCTAAACTTTCAGCTCCAAACATATCTTACAAAGCCTCACTTTACGATCTCACCCTCTTAGGCAATAATATGTTAGCCTAGCCAGCCCCATCATCAATTTAGCCGCTAACATCCAAGTGATGCAAATCTTTGCCTCACAGCAGAAGCTATCTGCCACTCACCAATACTGGTCAAACCTTCAATTATCTTAAGCCTGACCTTGATATATGGTATAAAACCTCTTTCTGTCATCCTCATTGCAACTTTTCCAGCCAAAACGTACTCGGCTTTCTCCAAGCACCCTTCCATCACTGCCTCGTAACTCTCAAATCCGACAGTGCAACCCTCGTTCTCCAGGAACTCAATCATCTCAACTGCTTTCCATATCTCCCTATTTGCCCGTAATGCTGCCGTCAATTTCATTAGCGTTCCCTGTCCTGGGGTCAGTCCGCATTTACCCACCATTTGCTTCACCAAGTCCAGTGCCTCAGCAGTCTTTCTTAACCTGCACATTGCTCCAATCACAATGGCGTAACTCTCATGATCAGGAAAGCATCCTGCTCCACTCATGCCTTTCAGGACTTTAACTGCCTCCATCCATTGATCAACAGCACATAGTGATGATAGCAGATAATTACAAGTCTTGCAATCGGGTTGATATCCGATTGATTGCATCTCAAGCAAAATGTTCGAAACAGAATGACTTTGCTGTCGTTTGTTCAACCAAGCAGATGTGAGGAGAACATGGGTTTGAGGAACGGGAATGCAACCAGAACGAAGAGTTCGTTGTAGAATGGCAAGAGCAAGAGGGAGGGGATTGGAGCTTTCAAGAGTATAGGAAAGAAGATATGAATAGGCCATCTGAGGCCTAGAGCGGGGTCTAAGAGGTATGAATGATTGCAGCATTTCGTCAATAATTTGCACTCTCACGTTTTGGGGAAATGAAGAAAAGAAGGAAAAAGGATTTGAATTTGGACTTGGACAGGACTCCGCGGAAGAGAGAACGTCAGGAATTTTCTCGTAGTTTTTGGCCTCTACTTCAGCTCTAACAACCCGCTCTAGCTTTTGTGGTGATAACGCTGAGGGAATTGAATGACATTGCCTCAGAAGAGGACCGAAATGAAAAAATAGTTTATAGTTCTTTGCTGTTCCAATCACCATTCCTGATAGACGTCTATAGTACTGAAGCAGCCTGTGCCATAACAAAGATGGAACCTTCAGAGTACTGCCAGAGAAACACTTGTGTCGGTAGATATGGGGAGAGTGTACATGGATAAATATGGCATACAAAGAGAGATTAAAGAACATGTCTCCTGTAGTTGCATGCTAATAAGGAGGTCCCAAGTCATATAAATAAAGTCAAATTAACGTTGTAGTCATAATGGTTGGTTATCACTTTCAATTATGGTTCCCATTTTTCTTTCAAGCATTACATCAAACATTTGGTGTACACTTAGAAACATCCATCATGAAACAAGCACCCTCGCATTCGAGCCTTTTCCCAAACTAGCATGAAAGCTTGAGTCAAGGTACGCAAGGTCATCGAAGCAACAAGTTCACCAAACAACAATCAAATTCAATCCCCTGTTTCAAACTCACAAAAAGTATTGGGAGAAGGGGGAAATAAAAAACAATAATCTTTAACTATATATATATATATATGTGGAAATGCCAACTAAAGGAATTAAGGAGAAAAATACCTAGTAAAGCAACTCTTATGTATGAGTATGACCCCTCAGTTTTGGTCACACATCACGCTCCACTCCCCCTCCCCCCGGCTTCGAGTAAGAATCGGATGAAGACATAATCTGCAAAGAGGCCATTTTATAGCATCAAACAAAAGGGAGGGTATTGTTAAGTGGCGTGAGATTGTAATAAACGAAGGCGAGAGGATCACAAGTGAACAACCGTAGAGATAAATAGACGTCTAGCTTGCGAATCCAGGTAACTAAAACCGGATCGAAAACCGGCGAATCAGCCGCTAGTCCGGTCCGATCTGGCATCTGACCATTGGTTGGGATCGAACCGGTCAACCGGTCAACCCGCCCGGTTGGGGTTTACCCGGCCAGCTTTTCATTTTTTTATTTTTTAAATATTTTTTTACTTTTTACAAAATTTTATTAGGATGAAGATGAATTTATTGGATTAGAATGACATATGAATAATAGAATATAAGAAATATGAACTATAGTTTGAGGGATTATGATTTTCGTTATCAGTGGAAGGCATATATACGTCCGAGAAAAAATAGGGGGTGCTTTTATCCCATTTGTAGAATTCATGGAGGATAACAATTTGGTGTTTGAAGTGGAAAAACAAAATGTGAGAATGAAAAACTAAATGTCCCCTTACCATATATATTTTGATATTTTGTTAGGATGAATATTTTGAAACTGTAAACAATGTTGGATGATAGATAATCTATAAATATATTATTGATTTGTTTGGTAATTATTATTTTGTTAATAATGGAATTTACTACTTATTTTTTGAAAATTTCAATTTTAGATAGTTTAATTGTGTCAATGTGTGATAATATTTATTTTTTTAATTTTTTATTTCTCACCGGTCTGACCCCCGGTTTGACTCCGGTCTGACCCACTGACCCTTAACCCAATGCCTTATCCGGTTCAGTCACCGGTCCGGTTTTGATAACCTTGCTGCGAATGCATTGTATCGGATCAGCTTCGTTAGTTTTCCTTCCTCTGGTTTGGAAGATTTTGTCCAATTAAATTAGTTGGCAAAAAAGAATATTACGTACTGCAGTATGGAAAATAAATAATTAGTTAAAATTATTTGATATATCATCCTTAAGTATAATTACTCAATGATAGCCATTATTCATATCAATTTATTGAAAAATATTAATATTCTTACATATTTTACAAATGACTTGCATTCTAAATAGAAAGAAGACGAGCCTTTTTCATACTCCCTCTGTCATAAATACAATACTCAGTTTAATTTACACTAGAAATGAATTTATGGAAGAGAGTATTTTATAAATAGCTTGACTCGTTAAAAATTTTATATCATACCTAAATTTACATATCTTAATCATCTCAAAAGGAAATGAGTGGAAAGAGAGAATTTATTATTTATTTTTGGATCAGATTTGCTTCCAAAAACTTCAAAATTGTTCATGAGTTTAAGGTTTGGCCATGACGTATTAATTAATTAATGCGGTAAAAATAGAGAGAGCTGTGATTAATGGGCATTAGGTGATAATCTCTCCACTATGAAAAGATTAGTGGGCCGTTTGGTTGAGTTTATGGGGTGTTTAAACGCACGGTCAACAGTATTGTTTACAAAACGAGATAATTTCTTTCACACATTTATCCCAGCTTACATAAAAGTACTTCTCTATTACGTTCTCAAATGGAAGCATTGTCATATTCTCGTGGTGTTGTGCATTAGTGATATTGGTCATCATTAACATTAAGGTTTTTTCCAGAGAAAAATGTAGCAATTCCTAATATCCACCTAATTTATCATCAATTAAAAATTAAGATGTGTCTTTTTTTTTAATTGATAAACCATACTATATGTCAATCTGATTGAAACAAGTCGTCAAGTTATACTTTTTTTGAAAAGAAAAATGACCCTTTAAATAATTTTTTTTTTCATTCACAGCGTTTAATCAAACCTGCTGAGACAGTTTAATCATTGAATTTCTATCAATTTAACCCAATTATCATTATTAAATTAAGAAGTAATCTCAATATAATGGTTGAATATATTCGTGGACTTTCAACTTGTATTGCATGTATAGATTTTTATGGTTGATATTGAATTTTCTTTTTGAATAATCTGGTTTTTCATATAAAAAAGAATAAGAAGTTCTCTAAATGAGTTATTTTTTCATTTATAATATTACAGTTTAAGACTTTATTTAAATCAGCTCAATTTTTTCCATATGATCTAAGTCCAACCCTCATTAATTTAATGTAAATGCTCCTAAACGATAAACAAATGATGATAATTATCAAATTGACAAAATAAATATGATGAAAAATTCAAAATAATATATATATATATATATGTAAAATGCCAAGAATTAGTGAATTACACATCTATCAGATAAACAAATGATGATAATTATCAAATTGACATGTACACATTAATATTTTGCCTTCAACAACAGCAGAAATTGGAAAATCATGAAACATAAAAATATGTAAAACACTTTTGGAGTGTGAAAAGAACTTGGCAAAGTTGATGAGCACGTTCTTTCATCTGTGTTGCTTAATGAAATAAGATGAACAGCTAAGATTCCTACCCAGATATATATATATATATATATATAGCGAGGGCCTTCAAATTGGTGTTTATTTAGTTGAATTGTTGACCTACAGTTGCATGAAACACGAAAAAATATCGTCAGAATATAATCTAATTAAGATTTATATTAAACCAACAATTTTATCATACAATAATAATATATTCAGTATCATTCGTCTAATATAATAATTCACCAAATGATTATTAACTATCTGCCATAATATCAATCAAAATAATATATATGTGTAACATACAGCGCCCATAAGCTATATAAAAACTACTCCCGATCATAAATATTAAATACAGTTTGTAATGTAAATTTCATTATAAAGTAAACTAGATCTTATTTATATTATATATATATATATATTAATGAGGGGATGTGATAGTATAATTATCTTCTTACACCCCGCATATATAAAAAATTTCATTATAGAGCAATATAATTTGCCTTGAAAATGTTCAAATTTATTCAATAAATGCGAATTGAACGTAGTAGAAAGAGTACTCCAGATATAACATATAGTTGTTATATATAAGTTATAATATTAATAAAAAATTGTTAACATGCTTTTCAATATATATTAGCAGGGTAAATAAATTGAACTATTTATAAAATGTAAATAATATGATATATATTAAATATTTTTACTTTAAAATATGTTTTGTGGTGCATTATACAAAGTGTATGATGAAATAACTATTTGTTTACAACCCGTGTAAATGAAAATTTAAATTTCAATGTTAGATGAGTTAATACCATGAAAAAAAATCATCATTTTAATGAGCTAAATAAGCCACCATACAAAATATCAACTTTAATTTGTTTGATAATATAGTGGTTTGTTTAATCTGTCCTCTAACTTAAGATAATCGATCAGTATTCGTTATTTTTAGATTTTGGAAACTATATTTTAAGAGATAATTCATGTATACAATAATCAAATTAATTTCAACTAAAATGAAAAAAACGTTAATTATAATTATATATCATATATACCTGAATAATAGTAAGGTAGATGGTGGTGTTGCTGAAACTGATTAGTGACAACTTCAGACTTGAAACCGTTAATGTGTGAGAAGTCTAATCCATACAAGGAAGAAGAATCCATACTCATGTTGTTGTTATTGTTCTTATGATTATGAATAAACCCTAACCCATCATCCTCATCACCCGATGATCTCTCAGCTCCACTCATCACCCAGTGATGATTCTGATGAAAGCTCTTCAAGTCTTGATGATGAGGAGATAATGGCAACTGATGATGATGATGTAATAGCTGATGGTGGTGATGATCTTTGGGCACAGCATTATTATGATGAAGCTGCTGCAGGATATTAGTGTAATGATCATAGACTTTTCTGTAGTGCCCATAAGAACCCAGGATGGGATCTTGTTGCCTGCAAAAAGCTTCCCAGATGAGAGACTCCACCATCTTTCTCCGGTGATCTTCTTTAACGTGTTTAACTAATTTGCTCATGTTGCTCACTCCGAACACTTTCTGAACTGCTTCGAACTCTCTGTGTCTGCTCGCCGGAAAATATGGCGCCAATGCACAGTTCACCCTGCACTTCTTCCTCTGGTGCTTGCATGCTGCACATGCTCCTCCTTGCTGGTGTTGTGGCGTCGTCTCGTTCTTATTATTCCCTTGCATTACTCTCTGCTCATCAATCCATTAATCATATATCATAATCATCAACGACACACACAGAACATCAACAATGCCAATATAACTTTCAATCATCAATGCTCTTGTGGCCTGGTGGTATAAAAGCTCTGATATAAATAGTAGGTTGTGATTCAGTTCCACTTGTAACCTTAAACCATTGTTGACAAATGGCATAAATATTTCATCTCTCCAACATGCAATGATGTATTTAAATATATATATATATATCAATATTTGAATGTTTATTTTGGTATGGACATTCTTGGTCAGTAATATAACTCAATCAATCAAAGTATACTTTTTATTTAACTTTAAGAGGATTTAAAGAACTGTATGTTATTAAGGAAATTACTGAATCCCACCAGTCCTTGACCCTGTTGTACTGAACTTAAAATTAATCAAAATATTGTACTGAATTGATCTTTTGCAAAATATTCAAATTATATATCTTTTTTTACTTAATTAGAAATAAATATAATTAATATTTATGCTCACTTTAAATCTCAACTTTCAAATTCAAAATCACATGTCGGAGATTTATATTCTATTCAAAACAGCAATCAGGAACCCTTATGTTAAAATAATTCCAAAACTTTAAATAGCACTTGGAGAGAAAGAAAAGTAATCTATTTATTGATCGATCTATCGATTGATTACTTTTTTCCTGGCAATCCACAATAATATGTGCGTGTTAACAAATCTATCGACCTCAAAGTGCTTGTGTGGAAACTTCGTTTCCCCAACGATGCACATAAGGCGAGATAAAATCATCTCAAAATTTGTAAAAACTATTTCAAAATTTATTAAAAAAGATCTTGAAATCCACAAAACGATTTGAAATCCATAAACCCTTTTCTCCCAACGGATTTCCTTTCTTCCAACCGAGTTTGCAAACACACTAAATGTCTTCTCAAAGTTTTAAGCGTCCGATCAATATATAGAAAGAAGACTTAGAAGAAGAATATACAAAATTTTAGCATTCAAAATTCTTAATGTTAACGAATCATTAATAACTGAATGGAACAAAAAGAAAGCAAACAAAGTATTGAAGCAAAATTTGCCTACAATGGAACGGATCGAAGTTAACAATAATATTTAAACAACAGAATCACATGGAAAAGACAATAATTAAGAAGCAAATTAAATGATGGATCACAGAGAGACTACATACTTCAAAATACACTTGCGATGGAAATATAATGAGGAATTTAAGTTCATGAGAATGGAATAAAAGTGAAGTTTGTATAAATAAGATTAGTTTAGCCCCATGATGTGCTACTCTTTGTTCACGATCTCCACGAAAAGATCACTCTCTTCCTCTCTTGGCTTCTGGCTTTTAGTAGGTAGTTCATATGTTCCATCACAACATTAACTTAATTAATTAGCTAAACTTGTTTACAAGATTCCTGTTCATCCTTTATACTTGATCGTTTCCTATTAAAAAATGAGTCCCTGAAAATCTAGGACTTTCCAAAATTGCCTTCATGCCAAATTTATATAACATGATAAATAGATAGATTTGAAAAAAGGTAAATATTGCTAGTTGTTAGTGGGAAATAAGGGGCTTATTGGAACAATGTTTCCAAAAGCTAAACGTAAGTTTAATAGTGTTTTTCCGTAAAATAAGATAATCTCCTTCACATATTTACCTCAACTTCTGTAAAAGTACTTCTCTACCACATTTCCAAAAGGCACAAGTTAGAACGACAAATATTATTTCCATATTTCTCTAGTTATTTCTCCCTAATTTTACAATAATTAATCTGATTATCTAGGTCTCCTTCTAAGTCTCTAACCTAATTAAGGTTGTCATCATCATCAGATCGGTCAAGTCAAGTGTGATTTGAGTTTGAGGATTAAGTGGATACCAGTTGTACCCAAAAGTTAACTATAAAATTCATGCATTAATTTTTTTAGAGGAATTAATAATCTCATCATAAACATGGATGTATGTATGAATCAAACACCACGCAATTAAAGTTTTAATTGTGGCTGATTAATTTTTAATTAGTCCTAGTATTTATGTCAGTTTTCATGATGATCTGTTGAAACTTATCATCAAAGCACGTTCTTGACGTGAGGCCAAGTAATAAATAAAAAGCTTACTTGATTATTTGAATGACATCCACCGAAAGTAGCATTAACTGCAACAGTTAATTACTTAGTGCACATATACTTTTTGTGTGTGTTTGGAAAATCCACTGGGAGAATGGAGTTACGGATTCAGAGATTATTTTACATATTTCGAGATGATTTTATGGATTTCGAGATTTTTTGACTTGTATGCCCGTTACATTTATCATTTAGGGATTTTTTAATTCTTGTTCAACAATTACTTATACCTGTGAAGGAGTTAGATATAATAAAAAACAATACAACCATGTGAAAAATAAATCTCACAAAATATTGCATGTAGTATTTATTAATGTAACGAAGCACGATATCTTTTTTTTTGGTGTGTTTATCGTCTTAATCAGAGAGAATTTTATTCAATATATGAATTGACATAAATGTAAACATTTATTTCAATGAGAATTTGAAAATTAATTCATCTTATATATGAAAAACTAGATTCTCCTACTGAACTTAATTTTCTTAAATAATCATAGTATCTTTCAATATCTGAAAGAATCCTATGAACTTGACATTGTTGCATTGCCATGTTTATCAAATGGTAAAAGTTAATTGTGAAATTAGTGATCTTTCTCTAATTATGTGCGCGCGTTCATGTGGTATGTCCACAAACACAAACGATATGATGGAATAAAATGAGTGCTTTACAGATAGCAATAATAATATTTATTTGGGACATGATTTGAGTCTTGAAGTAAAAGCAGATTGATGATTATGTAATTTATGTTAATAAAAGAATAATATGTAAATGAAAAGGTAAGGGATGAGGTTGGGGAAACATAGTACCACTAGAATGTGAGTTTGATGGAATAATCATTATTTATTTATATGTT
>JANTPZ010012496.1:0-12162 GCA_025593235.1 Vachellia pachyceras | reverse complement strand
CGAAGAATTATTTTTACTTTTCAATGTTCTTTTCACTGTGAGGCACTCAGTCATAAGCCCTTGGCTTCATCTCCCATCCCTCGTGCAAAGTACTCCACCATTAATTTCCCATTAAAATATGCCTCCAATTATTCTCGATCATTTTGATATATATTAATAGCCTCCTTCTTGGATATATCTCTCTCAGTTCATTAAGGGTCATCACTTTATTATTATAAAATAAGGTGCAAACATGGGATGATTCATTACTTCAACTTGTAGCTGTGGAGAGACATTATCAATATATATTGACCCTTGTTTTGGTGACCCATGCATATTGGATTCTGTGATCTAACGACGAATATTCATATATTTTTTCTAAATTTTAGCGGTTTAACTATTTTTAATCGAATTAATCTGTTAAATTTACTTCGATTAAAGTTAAACCAATCATGACATGAAGAAACAGTAGGGGTATTTATTTAAGTTAAACCAATTAAAGTTAAATTTACTTCCATTAAAGCTATTAAGTATAACTATCTTTTTTATCCCTATAATAGGTGTATTTATTTTATAATTTTATCCACTACTTAAAACATACTCCTCTTATCATATTTATAAAGTAAAAATAGAGGACTTTTTAATCTTAATTATAAGTAGGGGAGAGCATTTGGTCTTTACGTAAAATCAAATCAACTAAAAAACTGAATTAAGCCAATTTCAAACACTAAGCAGAAACCGATTAGCCAAACTAATCGAAACCAAATTAACTGAAATATTTCGGTTCGGTTATTTGGTTAATTGAATTAACCGAAATATAATATTTAATATAATTTACTAAATATTTAATAATTCATGCATTGTACAAGCCATATATGTAATAATAATATTTAATAATTTATTGTTTACTAAACATATAATATAATAATATTTTATAATTTACTAAATAAAATATATTTTATATATAATTCAATTTTAACTTATTTTTCCTTAGATAAGAAAATTGAAAACCAAAGTTTCTAAAAATAAAACTGAATAATTAACCGAAAACCGAATTAACCGAACCGAAAAATTGAAAAATTGAAAAAAAATTAGATTCTGTTTGATGTTCGGTTATGTTTTGGTTTTGCTCATCCCTAATTATAAGGTAAGTCATTAAAAATTTTTATATGAATGTCGACTTTATTCTCATGAGACATACTCCCTTTGGTCTTGAATATAAGTTACCAACTATTTCATTAATTACTTTTTTGCCCCACTTTAGCATAAATTTGAAGTTTAAATTTGAAAAATTTATCAATTGAGGATAAATTTAATGATTTAATAGTCATTCTCTAATATGAGAGAATTGGTTGTTGATGTCTTATAATAAGAAAAGGAGTAATATTAAATAGAAAGAAAGTTAGAAAATTGTCAAATTTTAAGGTAGAATAATTAATAAAGTTTGAGTAATTTTGGTGAAACATGTTTGAAATGAATTATGAATAAAATCAGGAGCGTGTTATTCATCACTTAGCTGCTATTTGCATATTTTTTTTCCCTACAAGTTATGGAGGATCTAACTTTAAAAGCTGACTGCAGTTAATGTAGGTTTCATTGGTGAAGTCTTCACATCAAAATTTGAATTTGAATTTACACTCTGATGAATTCAAGCATTCTACGTCTCGACTTTTGGCAATAGCACCGCAATGTAATATGAATGTGCTGAAGACTCAAGACATGATCGAAAAATAATAATAAAAAAAGGTAGGTCCCCAAATTCTTAATTTAAGAAAAAGAGAAACTGATTGTTTTCCTGCCGACGAAGCCAATGGATTATCTTCACCTAATCTTTGTTAAATTAATTTGAAACTGAAGGGTCAGCAGAGGTAATAATCTCACGATTGGTCAGCTCATGGCCGTGATTTAAAGAATTTAATTAATAACCTACAAACTAGTCAGGTGTAAGTTAATTTTCTTTCTTAATTAGGGAGTCCCTTTAAAATTACAAGCCATTATCCTAATCTTTTCGTATTTAAAATATAAGGCGTCTTGTTTTTTTAAGAAAATTCCTTCAATGAATATTTAAAACTAACGATATTTTTACATTTATTTGTGATTAAGTTACCCTGTAGAATAAGGGTATACACGAAAAGATCAGCAGGTACGTAGTTTGTGGAAGTGAGTTAAAAATGCCTTATAAATAAAAATAAGTTATTTTTTAACCTTTTTATTTTAGTATGTTTTATTCAATAATATTACTTGTATTGTAATTAGATAGGAGATTATGCATGTATTCCTTATTTTCTCGGCGCATAACCCATTGATTTGTATATTCTACAATGAGATGAGTTAATATTTTTTTATAACTAAAAAATGCATTTTCACTCTACTAAAAAAGCAGTTAAACAATAAATGGTTTATGAAATTAATTTTATCCTATCATGGTTTAAGTATTATATGTAATATAGGTATAGTACCTCAGGGGAACATCATCAAGCATGTTTGTAACTGTTTAAAATAAATACATCCCATTCCACATATAAATTAATTCGGTTATTTGTAAATGCATTGCATAAAGGTATTGGGATTATTATTTAAATTAAGAAAAGTAGCGAAAGAATAATATTTTAGCATGGCATATTTAATAGCTGGGACTTGCATAATGAATGGGTAATTCGTTAAATAAATAACAAGCAAACAAAATACGAGGCGACATGTGGGGGTTTTCTTATAGGAGTAGCTCAATTTACCTTGACCTTTATATTAGAGAATCTTTCCATCAGACTCGCACGTGTTTTTGACTTTTGCCACTACCCTGTACAGAGTTTGGAATTTTAACATCACTTACATCATTTAAATGCGTCGATAATAAAGAGGAAGTATGAAATCTACCTACGCAATAATAGCCACAGCAAAACGCATAATTGATAATTCAATATTGAACGTGCTTCTAAATAAAACTCGAAAAGTCATGTCATGACGAGTATTTTAAGTAAAAATGATTAGAGTGTAGCAAATTAAAAGGTCCCATATCTAAAAGAAATGAAAAAAATATTAGGGAGAATTAAGCTTATGGTAATTAAATCGCAATTCTACCTTTAGCCACTTTGGTGATTAAAGCGTGCATTTTTGTGTGTGGTAACTGTGATTGTAGTAAACTTGTATTTGATCTTGTGAGAGAGATGGAAGTTGATTACCAAGAGGAAAAGTTGATAGTGTAATTTCTTTCTTTTTAGTTGTCTATCAGAAGTCTATTTAATGGTTGCGTGTTGCGTGGTTTAATTTGATCATAGAATATTGTTCACAGTAGTATTATTTTACGTTTTAAACTTATACATGGTCATAGTCATTGTTTATTTTCCTTGGTGTCTACGAGAAGGGAAATATAATAAAGCTTCAAAAACAGAATAAGTCCGCAAGGGTGGGTTTAGTTGCTATTTTAAAAAGCAGATGATGTAGCTAAATCCAACTTATTAGATATATCGACTAAATCCGACAACAAGCACATGCTTAATTCATAGAAAGAGATATGAGAATCGATCAAAACATTCGATGGAGAATTACTAAATTTGATTTTGATGTCAATGGGTTAATTCGCTGACAAAACCTCTTGGTGAAGTTCTTCCAATACCTAATTATGCGAGTTTAATAAAATGGTTTTCACATCATGATGATGAAGCTGATAATTATATAAGCCATATCTATCCAAAAGTTCATGTGATTAGCACTTGGTAATTTCCTTTTTTACTACTGCCACGTTTGGTCCTGTGGAATTGGAATGCATGGATATAGAAATGGAATTGATTTCCATATCCATGTATGCTTGGTGTTATGGAATTGACTTTCACATAAAAGTTAATTCAACCAAAATCATGGAAATTGATTTCCATAGGCTAACCTATGGAAATCAAACAAACTCCATAGAATCCTGATTTTACCCTTCCACATCACCCAGCGATGACGCAACCAGCAATGACGACAACTAGCGATGACGGCTCCCGGTGACAACAGCACCCCACGACGCTTTGTCTTCGTCTTCGACAGCACAACCCGCCACTTCGTCTTCATTTTTGTCTTCCCTCAGTCAATTGGAACAAGAATGGAGCCAACAAAACGAAATCCACCGGCATGAAGGCACACCAACGACGGCAAACCTTTGCCAGCAAGCATAGTCATCGTCAGCATCATCACAGGTCAAGCTTCTTTTACCGTCATCGTCATCACAGGTCGAGCTTCTTTCACCGTCACTGTCATCTTCATCGTCATCAGCGTCATAGTCATCGTCATCATCTACCAGCAAGCAGTCCCATTTCCGTCTTCTTCATCTTCGGCGCCTCCAAGAACCTTCGCAAGCATTCCCATTTCCGGCGAGCATTCCTTCCTTGTGTGGATCTCTGCCGTCATGGTTGACGTCGTTCACTTTCTAGGATGAAGAAGGGATCTGAGATGAAATTTTTAATTTTTAATTGAAAGGGAATTTCAGTCTTTTAAATAAAAATTAGGTTTCATTTCTACCAAACATACTTTTAAATTTAATATCCATTTTTATATCCATTAAAATCAATTTTAGTGTACCAAACGAGGCATACTAGAATGCAAGACATTTGTTAGTCAAATTTTCTTTGCGAAAGCAAGGATGTCTAAAGTTGATACATTAGAGTTATAACCATGACTTTAATTAATTAATTAATTGGTGAACTCATAGAATTCTATCAACCCGTAGTATTAACCTTCGAGGGAGGATCCTAGAGAGGCAAATCGCAGCCTGTAGCTAGGGCCCATCTTCACATGGATTCACGGGTCAAAGTTCCTAATCCCTTCATTATTTATTTTAATCTCAATATCATTTGCAAGTTGGACGCAACATCCCAAAGCTAAAGTCACAGACTGGACCCCTCCTGCTCTCATAATTACACGCTCCCTCAATAATATTAATTATATATTGCACTGATGCATGATTCATTTCATTACATGATTAAGATATATAATTTACTATCAAACTAATTAGTAATATTTTTTTATCTTGACTCAACGGTACAACAAATTAATACTAATTATTTCGGATGAAAAGGCGTCCTTTATTCTTTAGTCTATATATATATCATGATAATTAGATTTAGAAATTTGACAGGGATAAAACATATGAACGTGTTTGTCATGATTAATATAACTAGTGCCTTCCTATGCAAGACCACTAAAATATATATATAAGGGAAATTTAGTCGGAAGTCCCAAATAAGCAATTTATTTACAAAAAGGTCCCATGGATGAAAATACTTATTTTGAGGTTCTAAAGCAGAACCTCATATTGTCAACGCCAGCGCATTGTGTTGTCATCATCGGTACATCGTGTTGTCATTACCATCGCACATTGTGTTGTCAACATCAGCGCATGCTATTGTTGATATATGGACCTTATGTTGTCAATGAGACCTTTTTATAAATATTTTCATCCATGTGACCTTTTCGTAAATAAGTTGCTTATTTGGGACCTCAAAATAAATTTCTCTATCTATAATCTATATATATACTTTAGTTCTGTTTGGCTTTCCAAGTGTAAGCATGCCACAACTTGAAACTACTTATCAATCTTTTTGTGAGATACTCCTGTGAAAAAGCAATAAGGAGCCTAATTATAGCGAAAGGAAAACCCACGAAGCTTGCATTAATGAAATGTTCACCACCAATTAAATTGATCCCTTTTTCCCATCAAAAGTGAGAGTGAGATTAATTAAATAGGGATTACTTGTTAATGGTGGGGTTGCTTCAAACATCACCCCTAAGAGAAATCCCGGAAAATGTTGGCTTTACTTTCTTATTATTAGCTCTATAGTTGATTCTTGTCATGGAGTACACCTCATCTCTTCTTCCACACATCAATAAATGCAGTTTAACCTAATTTTCCATTAATTTATAATGTCTTACAGGCTTAATCTATCTTGCATAGCTACATTTTGTACCAAGTTAGAGTGGTAATTAATTTTAGGTGCTTGCTGGGCATGTGAGAATAAATATTTAAAAAAGGGTTAGAAGTTGGTGTACACATAATCTCAGAAGCGCTCTCTAAAAGTTTTTTTAGTGCAATTTTACTCAAATTTAACAAACTCAAAAGGTAATTGTTTACTAACGATCAAAGTGTAGATGCTATGTGAACAATTTTGATCAAACTTAACAGTTAAATTTAATACTCTTTAACGTCAAGAATGATCTTGATCATATTTTAAACATTCTAAATGATATTACTTATATTTAAAACTTCTAAGCAACATTGGACAAAAAAAAACTTTCAGGTACTAAACTCTCATGAAAGAAAAATGGGAGTAATATGTTAAATTTTTTGATAAAGAAAAATTGTTGCCAAAGCAGAAAGAGAGAATATTATTTTTAATGTGTACCAGCCGGTAATGGAACTGTAATGTGGCAGGGTACTATTCTATTACTAGACCATTGGTGCTTAATGGCAGATAAGGGGAATAAAAAATAATTTAGATTCAACTTATCAAAATCGAGAAAAAGAATTTTATGATGGAATTACTAGTCTACATATATGTGTGTACGAAGATAGTAGTGTTATAAAAATTCTTAATTATTTTCAATGCAACTAATGTAAAAGTGAAGCCAAGATATATTTCTATACGTTTCTTTTATATATTATATAAAGAGGAAAAAATTTAAGAGCCCAAGTCATTATTTCAGCGTCCATAGTTAAGCAAAAGCGTTGCCAATGTTTTTTCTATGAATTTATTTAATATATAAAGCGCCTTTTTCTACATGCTTAAACAAATGATATCAATCGCTACAAAATCCTCAGTTGCTTCAGCAATCTATCATTCTAATCTCTCCAGTAAAAAGTGACAAGATTATATATTTGTTTGACCCTATCATACGCTCTTCATGTGAGTAACATGTAGTTCAGTGGGTGTGAGACAGATGGATTACAAGATTAAAAAATGGATAAAGTAGCATATATTATTTTTCACGTGCATCCATCACCCTAATCATTTTTAGTGCAATTTTATCTCTCATTTTTAAATTTGGTGTAATCTCATTCAAATGGGGCGTTTGGCAAAGTGATTGAACACCTCAGAAGCACGTTCAACAGTATTTTTCCGTAAAACGAGATAATCTCCTTCTTGCCTCGTAAATGGTAAAAAACACCTCTACACCACTTTCTCAAATTGACCCAAAGTTGACTTGTCACTACTTGATAACATGTGGATAATTTTTTTTAAAAAAAAACAACTTTCATTCCTCGTCACCTCGTTCCATTCATGGTATGTCTCAACTCAATCATGCCCTCTTCCACGCCATCATTATTCGCTACTTATTTTCTTCTCTCTCCGTCCTTCATCTCCTACCAGGTACTCCTGAGTCATCTCTCTTCGCCCTCTATTTTCACTCCAGCACACGCCAAATGTATGTATGTATGTGCTTTCTACTTCCGTTTAAACACCAACCCCCGCCCACTAATTCATCTATTTCTCATCTCAATTAATTGGACATCCTAATGCTTGTCTCATGCAGGTTCCTATGCCGCAACATTCACCATCGTAAACAAGTGCAGCTACCTAGTATGGCTCGACATTCCCTCCAACGTAGGAATCCCCCAACTTTTAGCCACCGGCTTTGCCCTCACAGCCCCCACCGGCTGGTTCGACCGTACCCTCTGCTCCTGGGACTCAGCAACAGGTTTTCCTGTGTGACCAGGGACTGTTGATCCTCCGGTGTAGAATGCATGGGAGGCGTTGCCGCTCCGCCCACCATGCTGGCGGAGTTCGCCCTTAACGAAGGGGGGTTGATGGACTTCTACAACCTGTCGATGACGGTGGAGCGGTAGGGTGGCACTTTGACGGGGCGTGAGGTCGATCTAGACGGGGTAATCAATCCATCTTGAAACAACTGGGGTTGAAGAAGCGGAAACAATACCATGTTTTGTCGCTTTCTCTCTTCTCTTGCTTACGTGGAATTTTTTCTTAAAAAATTGGCTACATATTAAGAGAGTTAGTGTCAAGTTAACTGTAATTGCACCAAATTTAAAATATCAGGGATAAAATTACGCCCAAAAAATTAAGGTGTTAAGTACACCTGAGAAATAAAATCAACGTAATTGATACTACTTTGCAGTTAAAAAAAAATTTATGCTTCTGTTTCAATCTCTAATTCGTATATTCACGTAGCTTTTCAGAACTGTAGGGTAAAAAAGTTCTCTTTTCCTGGAAAGGATAGAGTTAAATAATCAAATATATAATGCTCGTTGGTTGACAATGCAGTGCACTTAATTATAATTACCAGATATAAGCAATATATACCAGACTCATTATTCAATACTTATCTTATTTTCTTTGATACACATCCCATATCTTATTTGAGAGTTATTAAGTCTAATTAATGATAGCTCTCACAGAAGTATTTTTTACTTTCACAGATTGAAACTTGAAGCATCGTACTTTAACATCAAAACCCTCTTTTCACAAGGATCGACACTGAGTGGATAAAACTTCATAGTTTTAGTTTCCAGACATTGCTTGTATGGTGGCAAGCAAGATCTTTATAATACAAACAGAAGCGAGCAACGTAAACATCATATATTGAAACAAATTATGGACTAATTAAAGACAGGGAGGAACGCATTAATTAAATGATGTTTGAATTCCACTTGGAGCAAAAAAGGACATGAGGAAGCTCCAAAATCTGCCAGCTTAACGTTGTTAAATATGTTGAGATCTTTGAACGTTGTGTGTTGAGTTCACCATATGGTATCATGATCATCTCAATTGGTTTCCCCAGTATATCATTTCTCAATTTTTTTTGCCGTAATGTACTTTAATTAATATTCTTATGATATAAACGCATACACCGCCTGGTCAATTGGGGGAGTCACAATCATGATCAATTGATTTATTGAAAATTGGATTATTTTTATATTGCAAATTGTGGTGTCCCTTTGACAACTAATTTGGCTCTCACTAGCCCTTGTACGTAATCGATTTGTTAAGACCAAGAATAAGTCCTGTGCACCTGAAGGTTTTATATTAATTGTATGACTCAATCATTGTTCAAATTCTTTGATTCCACAGATCCCATGATTATAATATAAGTGCTTGATGTATACTAAGAAACTACGTAGCGTATGCTATCTGCCTAAGAAAACAATGTGAAAAATGTCTTGTTGGTTTCTGCTGCCTCTCAGTCAGAACGGTGTTATTTTATTTTATTTTCTTAGTGATATATATTCTCCCTCTGTTTTTTGTTTGATAATTAAAAAAAGGAAAATTTTCAAAGTCTGAGAATGTCCATTTGTATATTCCCTAAGGGTAGGACCGCTGCATCCATCAGTGACATTTGGATAAATTAATGTGTCACCAAATATTCAAATTTAGTAGAAAGATGCTCATCACCTACCTAGTTGCTTCACCCATGTCAAACTCAATTGTTTCCTATTCATTTTCTGTGAAGTTAATAATTAAAGTGAAGAAGCTCTTTACTAAATTAAAGACATAAAGTACAATTCCCCCCTCAACCAAAAAAAACTTAGAAGAAATAAGAGAACTAATAAGAGAACTCTTAGTCTTTCACATATGTAGAACGGAATTTTTTATTTATTTTACGCAATTTACATACACACATGAACATAAACATGACAACACGTTTGAGTTTGGGACATCATCTAAACATGGTGAGTAACACTGCCACTAAGGAAATTTGTCGTTGACTTATTGAATATATATACAAAGGTTAAAGTCTTTTGTTTTTCTTGTTTTGTATTTGGTCTAACAATATTACAATTCATGCATGTTCCATTTGTTCAAAGAATTTATACATGTTCTAGAAGTATTTTCTTTTGAAAAAAAGAAGTAATTATCTGTGGAGCTATTTTCGTATTCTAAAGTCAATTAGGGGTGAGATGACCAGGCTAATATCAAGTTAGACAGTTTACAGAAGACTTAATTATTGGGTTTGTAAGTTGAAGCCCAAGTATGAAATTGGGCTAGACAAAACAATTCAGTAACTTGAGCTTCAATCAAGACATCAAGGGGAAGAAGTGAAAACTTGTGTGTTTGATAATCCGTTATGAGAGTGATTTTACGAAGTCGAAGTAATTATATGAGAGGAGTTTTATCTCGACTTGTGTGCAACGTGATTTCAACGTGTATTCCAAACAAACATAAAACTGACTGGTTGAACCAAATTGGATAGGTCTCTTAAAATTGGGTTCCATGGCTCCTATTTAAAATATTGATCTTAACACTGCAAAGAACTAGTATGTTTCTTTGTGGTAGGCCAACAATTTTTTGGCTTGGATCTCAGTCAAACTTCCACTACTACATAGTATAGTTTTTACTACTGGAATTCGCATCCTTTTTTTAAAAAAGGAAGTAAAAAATGAATGCGGTAGCATTTTTAAAATTTTAAAGAACATAGGCTGGACTTTATGCACCCTATATTAAGATACTACGTATAAAAGCACATTTTGACGTCCTATCCTAAATATAGGGCGTCAAAAGGGTACCCTTTATCTTGAGGTAGGGTGTCAAAGAGTGCTCTTTTCAAGATTGGAGGCTATCTAGAAGATAGGGCACCTAAAGCCCTTCTTTTTTATTTAGGTCAGGACCTTGCGCCTCCGCTTCATCTTCTTTTCTTCTGCTTCCTGTCGTCTTCTTGAGAGAGAGAGAGACGCGGAGGCTTGAGCATATCTCATTCTCACTTTCTTCTGCTTCCTGTCGTCTTCTTGAGAGAGAGAGAGGCGGAGGCTTCATCTTCTTTTCGGAGAATGGAGCCCCGTGGCAGAGCAGCTGGTGGAGAGGTGAACTTGGGATATAGCATGGGGTCCGATGACAAGAGCACGGTGTCGGGAAGAAGCGGTAGCCGTCGCCGGCGAACAGGAATTCCCCACTTTCTACAATTTCCAGCAAGTGATAGATATTCCAGCTTTCTAGGAGTCATCAAGAGCCGAGTTTAGCAGTAGCTTCTCAAGTTCCGTTGTCTGATTAGTGTTGAAAAGTTCAACACATAAATCATGAGGCAATATTTTTTCCAGACTGAGGAAGGTAATGGA
Source organism: Vachellia pachyceras (assembly GCA_025593235.1). NCBI lineage: Eukaryota > Viridiplantae > Streptophyta > Magnoliopsida > Fabales > Fabaceae > Vachellia > Vachellia pachyceras. Next base: position 1,145 of record JANTPZ010012496.1, on the reverse strand, counting down.
TAATCTCTAATGGCGTGGTCGATGCTTTCCTCATTGGCATTTCACAACGAACATTTACGATCTGCCGACATTCCCTTTTGGTGTCTCTTTGAGTTTGTGAGAAGCTTGCCCTTGAATAAAAGCCAAGTGAATATTCGAACTCGTCGGGCGACAAGAAGCTTCCAAATGCGATCCCATTTATCTTCAAAGTTGTTCCAATTAAGAAATTCTAGAGCCTTATAGGCTGATTTAATGGTGAGCTCTCCAGAATTAGTGAAAACCCAGCTGCATGATGGCTCTCCCCTGGAAGATGGGATTGAGACGTCAGAGATGGCTTTGAGTTTCTGTGGGCAAGAGGTGCTGCAGTAGAGGCCATTTCCAATTGCCATTCATATCTACATAGTAAGATATTGGACGAAGAGATAGGTGATATCGGCGAGAGGGATCCTGTGGATGTCTTCCTGTCTTGATCTTGATGAAAGGAGCAGCGGCAGCAACGAGAGTCTTTGTAGGGAGAGGAGGGCCGTTCTCCTTGTTACTCTGATCCAACGCGACGGTGAGCTCGTCCATCGCCAATAAGCTCCGCTGCCGTCAGAGAAGCAGTGGAAGCTGTGTGAGGGAGAGAGATTTGAAAGAGATCCAAAAATTTTGAGGAGGGAAAAAGTCTATGATTCCTCAGCCTTTAAAAATATAACGTAAAAAGTAATTTTTGTAATAGTGTTCTAATCAGTATCAAGAAGTTGTTCTTGCTAATAGCATATGTATCCATAGTCTGATAGCTCTCAATTTGCCAAATAATTAAATTTAGTCATTCAATAAGTATCTATATATTTCGAATTCCTCTTATGTTATGATTAATTAGTGTAATATCAGGGTCGCACGATTGATCATAAAGCTAATCACTCTTATTTTCCTTTTTAAATACGAAAACCAGTGGTTAATTAAGTGCAACAAACTAGACTATCCATGGCACAAACAAAAAGAAAAGAAACTAAAGATGTTTTTCTTCGCACTATGATAAAGAACTTGAATATTATTCAAGAACTATAATTTCAAGATAGCACTTTTCCCACTTATTAAGTTATAAGAAAAGAACAAGATCCTGAAAGTGTTCATATTCAGCATAAAACAAATTTAAGAGAAAATCGAAGAGACTTTGTCAGAAG
>JANTPZ010012495.1:0-19178 GCA_025593235.1 Vachellia pachyceras | reverse complement strand
GCAGCAAGTGACTAACCAGCTCCGACTACCTCTGCATTTCCTGCTCCTATCCAACATACACCTCGAAAACCAGAACTCCAGGAGTTCCATCCTAGATCCACAATGCAGGAGCTCAACTCGAGAACAGGAGAGATCATCCGAAGGCAAGAAAGAGATCGACGGCCCGACCAACCTCTCACGCTCCAAGCTCGACGCCGCGAGAACAAACCCCCAACAGGGGAAAACGAAACCCTAGCAGAGGGAAGAAAATCGTCTAGCAGAGGGATATATGTAATTCCAATACTCGGTTTATTAATTGTATATGGAGCCCATGAATTCATTACAGAAGTGAAAAGAGGGGGGCACGTCATCACCGTCCTCCTGCTATTGTACTTGCTGAATTAATTATATAGCCAATCGTTCATCATCTCCACCAAAATAATCAGAATCCCTCCCTCGCTCCCTCACCCACCCCTATACCATACCAACTACTCTTTCATTCGTGTCACTTCCTCACTGGGATTCAGTTGTGCAGAGTAAAGATGCAGGAAGACTAGAAGGTGAAAGAAAGGTTGGCTTGCCGTCCAGGTGGATTTGGCAGACGAAGATGGCGTCCCTCTGAGATTCCTCACCCGTGTTTCTTATCTCCATCATCCTCTTGTCGTCTGCCTTCTTGACAGGGCTCACGAGGTTTACGGCTATCACGCCAATGGCCACCTCCGTCTTTCCTGCTCCATCAACGATTTCCTCCATTTCCGGCGGCTAGTCCAGAAAGAGTCAGCCCACTACCACACCACAGCCACTCCCATCAACATCACCGCACCCACCACCACATCCCTCATGCTTTGTCTTTCCACTCTTGTTGAGTCCAATGCAGGTTTCTCTTCGAAGTTGAGGAGAAATCCGCCGGCGCCTGCGCTCTGTGAATGGAAGAGGAGCGCCAGCAACAACAAGGCGCTAGATCCAGAGAAGGTTGTGCGGCTGACGTTTCGGAATGAGGAAGGAGAAGAGGAGATGTGAGGGTATTTTCGGTGTCATTGAAAAACCCCACAACCACAAGCCAAGCTGCAGGAAAAAAGGCTTCTCTGGACAGATTTTACAAAACCATGGTTTGGAGCTCCCAAACCATAGTTTCACTTCCAAAAGCGATTTTGGTAAAAAAGCGATTTTGACAACTTTATTTTTTAAACCATGGTTTTGGATTTAGAGGCAGATATGTAACCATTTGGTCCATAACTTTTCCGTTTGAGTATCTGACTAGTCTATAGATGTTTTGCAATCAGAATGCCTTTTCTCATAAATATTTTTATTGCTAAAGGAAATGCATTTTTTATTGGATGAAATTCTTTTCAAGGCACAGTCAAAAATTAAGTGAGTACCTTTTCTAACAAAGATTAGAGCATTGGTTCGTCATATGGACTAACCCTTTCTATTAGAGCTGATGGCCAACTATGTTCTCATAAATCTTTTTTTTTTTCAGTGAACACTCATAAATCTTTTTGAACAAATTGGAATTCGAACCCATTCAATAATCTCCTCTTCGGAATAAAAGGAAGGGGAAAACACAAGAAAAAAAGAAGCCAATTCTCGTTCTTGTACCTGTCCAGCAAAATATTAGCGAAAGACTTTGTTTTAGTCTAGAAAAAGCTTAACGAAAAACTTACAGGAGAATGACATTTAAATTTCAAAAGTATAAAAAATGAGTTGCAAATATTAATTCAAACTTACTTATATACAAGAGTTTTAATTGCAAACTACATTACATTTAAAAATTAAATTCCTTATCTACAATTGGGACTCTTGAATCTTTCAGAATTCTTTTCATAGGGATTTAACCATCATTAAATTAATCTTTTGTGTCTCACTGCCATTTTCCCAAGACTTGTATTTTTTTTAAAAAAACACACCTTCATGAGAAAGCCCCTACACAAATAAAAAAAAACAATTTGGAAGCATTGGTTCTGAAATCATATCAGCAACTCAAATCCCTAAGAACACAAAGCGAGTCATCTCCTCTGCTTATTACACCAAAATATAATTAAGAAAAATCCCTCTCGGAGCAGATCCCTCTCATGACCTCTTAATTATACTCCCCCTAACTTGTTCACTTACGGAGCGAAAGAAGTCAAAAGGTTCTTAGAGTTTGATCGTTTAAACATGAGATCTAAAGTTTGAGTTCATTTAAATGTAAAAATCACTTTAGAAGAGCTACTTTCATTTACGTCTAACAATACTTAAATATAATATAATCAGATAGTTATTAAAAAGGGTCCTTGTTAGGCTTCTCACCATATTGACCTAGCGAATATATCCTATGCTGGATATGCTCCGACTGTCAATAAAGGTTAGTTCAATTGATAAAGAGTTAGTTCATAAACCATAGTATGTGAATTCAAATCCCACCATTGATGAAAAGATTTTGTTGATAAGCAATATATAAGTACATTTTTAAGTGTTATTTGACCTTGGAAGCATGCCCTGACTTCAATGAGTGGTGCAAACCCATAAGGGAAATATCCGACAAACCCACAATCAATTCAAATATTCACATGCTAAGAAAGTTAAACAAAAGTTGAACGATTCACTTAAACCCTTAAACACGGAAAAATAGGGATTTGAAGTGGAAAACACCATAATGTTGATTAAGTCCTAGTAAGTATGTTAGTTAAATGAAAAACTTTAGAGAGAATTCACTCTCAAGTAGAAAGGAGTAACGGGCGGGCGGGGCTGCCCCGTGAGGCAACCCATGCTCCACTCGTTAAGGGCTCCATGGGTATGGGGCACATGTACCGTGGTCGAACCCGTTTTGACCTGTACAAATGGGTACGTGCCAAAACAGGTGGGTTGGTAGGGGTAACCGGTTACTGTACCGACCCCCTATTTTTTTTACTCAACCTTACCAATATTGATCTTCTTCTTCAACATTGTTGTTGGTATAGAGTTTATTCACAAATTCACAAATCAAAATGTGGAGAGCTAAAACAATTTCAAAATGAAAGCAAGGAAGAGAAACCCTTTGGATCATGATTTGTGATGCTGCTGGTTGGAGAACTAGATGAAGAACGCTGCTAGCTGCCTTGGTGATGCTGGAGACTAGACAGAGCAAGCAGGACAATGACTAGAGGATGGAGGAAGGCCATAACTATGGTCCCTTGGGTGATATCGATTATTCTGGCGGTGCAGAACACATTAATCAGTGACTAGAGAGTCTCAATCTCGATGAGTGGAAGTGGAGATGTGGCGCAGGGCATAGGGGCGCGGGCAGGAGCAAGATGATAACTAGAGGATGAAGGAGGATTAGAGGATGGTGAAGATTTGAGTCTCGATCTCGAGAGCATAGAAGTGGAGGCGGAGTCGTGGCATAGGGCACCAATGGGTAAGAAAGAAAGGACCATAAGAGGACATTTAGACCATTGACACTAAACTAGGGCGGAGGAGGCCTATTATTTGTTGTACTTGGACAGTGACTAGAAAGCCATATTAATGGACCTATTTATTTTATTTTATTTTTTAGAAGAAAGCCCTCAACTTGGATAAGTTGATTCTATGTCCCGAAATCCCATAGAATCTGCTCATGACTTGCTTAATGATGCGCATTTGACCCGAGTAAGCTTCGGTAAAATGCAAGAGGTCATCTGCAAAGAATAGATGAGTTAGGAGAGTGCCATCATTTGGAAAATGGAGGGGTTTCCATCTACCACTGCTACACTCTACCTTAATCAGATGCCCCAACTTCTCCATACAAAGGACGAATAAGTAGGGGCTAAAGGGGTCCACTTGGTGAATCCCACGGGATGGATAGAAATCAGATCCTTCTAGCCCGTTTCATAGGACTCTCATGGTGGCTGTCCCGACACATTCTAAAATCAGACGAACAAGGTTATCTTGGAATCCCACCTCACGTAAGGTGGTTTCAAGAAAACCCCAGTCCAATCTATCATACGCCTTCTCCATGTCCACTTTGACAGCAATATACCCTTTCCTTCCCGGTCTGGATCTCATAAGGTGAATGGCTTCCTACTCAATGATTATATTGTCACAACTTGACCGAGATGTAATGAACTTGCTCTACTCCGGCCCAACTAGATCGTTCATGATGGGTCTCAATCTATTAGCTAAGAGCTTTATTGGATTCTTAAAGCTAACATTGCATAGAGAGATTGGCCTCATGTCTTTTAGGGTAGTAGGGTTCTCACTTTTGGAAATGAGAACGATATTTGTCTGATTGACAATCCTAATAGTAGACGGATCCAGGAAGGCTTTCTTAACCAGGTCACAAATCTTAAGTCCTACAACCTCCCATTGGGTTTGAAAAAATTGAGCTTGAATTCCATCTGGGCCAGGGGCTTTAAAGGCTTCCATAGAGAAAGCCGCATTCTTTATCTCAATGTCACTCACATCTTTGTGGAGGGAGAGGAGATGAGAATCCTGAAGCTGTGGGAAATCATTTGACCAGTTTGAAGTAAATGGAATGCTTAGATCTTTAGTATATAGGTCCTTATAGTAACTACTAACCATTGCCTTCCACTGATCCTGATCATGGACCCAATTCCCACTATCATCCTGTAAGGCCAAGATCTTCTGCTTCATTCGTTTAACAACAGTAGAAGCATGGAAGTATCTTGTGTTACGACCACCTCATCGAAGCCAATTGCATCTAGACTTTTGAAACCAAATCAGCTCTTCTTGCATCATTATCTTGTTATACTCGTCCCAAAGCCTTCTTTCCAGCTGATAGAGCCCATTGGGGACCTCATTGCTTTTTCTTTGAGATGTTTCCGACCGAGGAGTTATTCCAGCTTGTAGTATGTTCCTGAAAAGTTGTAACCCCGTCAAGCCAATCCCTATCACTCCACGCATCATCCACAATCTGTTGGAAACCCTCTTTGAGCCTCCAAGTTGCTTGGTAATGGAATCTTCTCTGGACCTATGGCTTAGGTACTGTGTGTGCACATGATATAATTACCACCTTGTGGTCAGATTTATATTTGAGGTCATAAGTCACCCGAGTATGGGGAAAGGACATTTCCCAAGCCACATTACAAAAAACCCAGTCACTCCCAAGTGAACCTAACTTGAGGATCATTTAACTCAATAGGTCTCGACTAAAGGACACACTCATCAAAATGTTGCATAGAAAGGACATACGCAAGAGCTCCCCCTATCTTATTATCCGGGTCTCTATAAGCATTAAAGTCCCCCACAAGAAGCCATTCGTCAAAGGTATGCTGGCTAATTTCCAGAATAGATTGCCACAGGTGAGTCCTTTTTATGTAGCTGGTCTTACCATAGATGAAGGAGGCAAAGAACTTCATACTTTGCCTCACATCCTGAATACGGTAATGTAAAAACTAAATATTAGAAGTAATATACTCAATCTTGAAGTCACAATTATTCCAAATAAGCCAGATTCCCCCCGAATAACCCAAGGCCTCAATCCTGATCCAATCGAGAACCCAAGACGATGGAGAACATTATCAGCCCGGAGACCACTTATTCTGGGCTTAAGTAAACAGAGGATATCCACCCCATTTTTCTTAACCACATCTCTTATAAGGATGGGGAAGGTTCTATTACCTGCCTCTTACAGTTCCAAGTTGCAATAATCATAACTAAAGTCAAGAAAGAAAGGGGGAACTTACTGAGTAGCTCCTGTTTCTGGTACTAAATCCAACTCATCAAGATGGTCTTCATTCTCCATTGATGTTGCAACCTCCTCTAAGTCACCTATCTTAGTGATTTCACCCTTCCATTTGTTCCCTTTCCACAATATCTGAGCCTATCAATGGATCTAGTGGTTTCGGTTCAGAACATCTTAGTAAGAGGTATTGTTGAGATTACCCCCTCATCCACATTAATAGGAGTATCATTGTGGCCCAAATCATTTCCTTTTGCAGCCTCTCCTAATTTATTATGTGGTAGGCACTCCATCTGATGCTTCAATTTATGTTCATCCTGCTTCACCAATTGGTCAATGTTTCCACTCACCACCAAGTGAGTTCTTTGTCTAAGCATCTTAGCTTTTCCTTTGCCAATTGAGCCATCTTTATTTAAAATAATTCCCTTATCCATATTCTTTGCATCCTTTTGTTGTACAGGCCCATTTGCTAAAGCCTTCACTGGCCCAATATCCTTATTTATTATTGGTCTATTTCCTTCCTCTACATAAGGCCCACTAGCAACATTTGTTCTTACTCCACTTTCCATCCTCTCATAAGGCCCAAACCTCCCTTTCACTTGGCCCACTTTTTTGCTTTAGTTTGAATCTTGGTCAAAGTCTTTCCACCAGCTTTCAACACTATAGGTTCCTTAGCACATATAGCTTATCTTGTCTTTCCCTTTCTTGCATGCTCATCTGGTTTTTCCTTTCATGTGTAATTTCAAGAGCCATGCATACGGTCAGTGTCATCTTCCAGGTTGCCCAAAACGCCAAATCGTGACTCCATCAAGGCCAATGTAGCTGTCTTGTTCCTTGCAGTGGTTGCGCCTGCAACATGCGGTGCCTGTCTAGTTGGAAGGCGCGTATTGGTTGGGTGAGAGACAAGCATCTAGGCTCTGAAAGTCTCTGGTTGCTCGGTCAAAATTCCCGCTGCCCATCATTCACAGTACAACCCTCGCTCGATTTCTGTCAAGTTCCTCGGTCCGGTAACGATAGGATCGTGCTTCTCTACTTCAACCAAGTGAGCTCCAGCCACATTCCCACACAGCACTTTAGCAGCGATAGCCTCTGTTCCTGCACCAGCAACAACTCCAACGACGTTCACGAACATATTTCCAGCCACTGGTTGAGCTCCAGTAGCTACTGTTACAGCTCCACTTGTCACGAGTTCAGCATCATCGACACCCGAGTCTTTTGGTTTTAAGGCTTCCATCATAGAGCTCTTTTTCCAGGGGCAAGCCTGTCGCCGGTGGCCGTACCTCCCACATTCAAAGCATATGAGTTTCAAACCCTTATACTCAACATTGAAACATGCTTCTACAGCAATAACGCGTGAAACCAGGGGTCTTTGTAAGTCTAACTCCACACAAATCCTGGCATATTTTCCTCTTTCAACTCTTCCTGTGGCATTGGTATTGTCTGATAAGGTGTTTAAGTCCACTTTTAGAGGCCTACCTATCCTTTCCCCCCATTCTTGCTATACAATGGTTATTGTAACAATGCATTGGGATATTAGGAATGCGCACCCAAGTAACCACACGCCTTAGTTGGTTCTTGAAAGGATCAAAGTATGGTGTCCACCTTTGAACTAGAACACAATGCTGAAAGATAACCCAGGGTCCTCCATATAACACATTTCTATAGTGATGCTTCCATTGCTCTTTGTTTGTGAATTTCACCACACAGTAATTATTTGGCAAGTCTATCAATTCTATCTTAAAAGTTCCCCACAATTTGGTTAAATTGTTTTTAAGCATGTACAAGTTGAATCTTCTTCCAAGAACAGTAATAATGAGTGAAAAGTTCCAAGGCTTACACCAGTTTTGTATTCCTCCTGAGATATAGGCACCACTGGGTATATCCTCTTAAAGAGTTTGTTTTCTCAGTTGGTTCAGGCATATCCCAATAGATTTCCTCTTCCTCAAATAACAGCTCATCTGTCTCTGGTGGATAACTTCCATTTGCTACCCCATTGAATCCCATAAATGATTGCTTATAGGATAGCATTGGTGGTTTCCCATGGGGTCTTGCATTGCCACCCACATCATTATTCCCCATACTTTGTTCCTTCTCCTCTAGTTGGTCGTCCATAATCTCTTGAGGCACTTCCTCCATCTTCTTCTTTTTGTTCCTTCCGTCCCCCTCCAATTCTGGTGGTCTATCCGGTGGGTTTTTCTGTTAGCCTGTATCCTCCATTACACAAAATTGGCACCAAACCCAAAGAGAGAAAAGCTTTGCAACTAAAACAACTTTAAGCCAAAGTTTGGGAATTGAAGCCATAATTGACTTAGGTAAATACCTTAGTGTTCCCATCATTCACTCGTGCTTGAGTAAGGCAACTTTTGGACATATAACGAAGAAGGTTTGATCAAGACTTTCTTCGTGGAAGGGTAGATACCTAACTATGGCTGGGAGGACGACCTTATCAAAGCTGTAATTTCAGCTCTCCCTTCCTACCAGATGCAATATGTCCTATTGTTGAAAGGGGCCCTTCAGGAGATTGAAAAGGTTAGCAGGAACTTTTTCTGGGCTTAGGATGAAAATAAATGAAAATGCATCATATTGCTTGGGGTCAGATTATGAAGCATAAGAAGTGTGGAGGTCTTGGGATCAAAAACCTTAAATTGCATAATAAAGCTTTCATTATGAAGCTTTGCTGGGGTCTAATCACTAAACCGGATGCCCTTTGGGTTAGATGTCTTAGATCCAAGCATGAGTGTGGGACTCAGTTGATACCGATGGTTGTCAAGAGAAAGTTCAATTTCCTTACATGGAGGGAAATTACTGAAGTGTGGGAACTTTTCCTCTCAGGGGTTGGGAGAAAAGTGAATAATGGGCAAACTACCAAGGCCTGGTGGGACTTATGGACTTACGCTGAGAAGCCACTCATAGAGTTTGTCGACCGCAATATGGAAGAGGTTCAGTCTGAGGATAACGTGGTTGACTTTATTCTTCCTAGTGGCAGGTGGAATGTTGACAAGTAGGCGACCTTTCTGCCCCCGCATATGCTTAACTTTATCCTTCGGTTGAATCCCCCATCCAACGATAGGGAGGATGAGTTCATTTGGTGAGGGTCTCCTGATGGCACTTTCTCCGTCGAATCTGCTTATGCGTTCCTTGCAGAGCCAGCCGTGACGTGTCTAATCCGTTATGGATGAGGATTTGGCGTTGGCCTATTCCTGATAAAATAAAAATGTTCATGTGGCAAATAACCCATGAGAGAATTGCTACCAACTCATTTCGAGCTAGGAGAGGGATGTCAATGAATGGGAACTGCCCTTTTGGATGTCAGCGTGAGGAGAGTGTCATCCATGCTCTCCGGGATTGTAACAGAGCGAGAGATTTTTGGAAAGAATTTCTTAATACTAACCTATATGCTGCTTTCTTCTCTCGTGATTTACAGGAATGGCTTTCATGGAATGCAACTCACCACCCTAGTAAGGCTAGATTCCGTCGGTGGCCATGGTCGAAGATATTTGCACATGTTTGTTGGATATTATGGAAGACAAGGTGTACGCATGTGTTTGAATCTACTAAAGCGCCCGCAAAGGAAATCTTCCAACAATGCATGTTCCACATTATGGAAGATGTAACTGATAGATGATTCCTTCACAAGGCTTTCCCGGGGAACTCGATTGAGGTCACGCATTAGACCCTGGCACCCAGTGGAGTAGTAAGACTGGATGTCGATGCATCAGTTTGAGTACATAACCAGGCTACGTGTGGCGGACTTATTTGGGATGACCAGGGTCGCTGGATTGTGGGTTTCCAGAGGTCGCTTGGGCATGTCACTATAACTGCAGCGGAGGTCCTAGCAATTCAAACAGGGTTGGAAGTGTGCCGTCTTCTGTAGATGAAGGACGTCCAACTTTTTTCAGACTCCCTAGAAGCGGTCAGCGTTTTGCTTAGGGATCGAGGACCTACACATCGGTTGCACCTTGAGATTGAGGGCACTCATCACCTTCTCTATGGGAACTGGAATGTGGAACTTCTTTATAATCGGAGAGAAAGTTTGAGGTGTGCTGATATATTGTCAAAAGAAGACCCCCCAGAGGCTCTTAGACATTCATCTTTTGGCATGTACCACCTAGATGTAGGGACCAACTCCTGCTTGAACAATCTTTTTGTGAGGGGTATAATCCCCAGTTTAGTTAGTACTATTCTCAATCTTCTCTCAAGCTTAGCTTGCCTTTGTAATTCAAAAAAAAAAATGGACCAGTTTATTTGTTGGACTTAATCAAGACGGTAGAGCCCAATGGTCACTTACTCACTCGGACTGTCCCAGTTGGACACCGTTGAAGTTTTTTAATATTAACAAGTTAAACGGGCAGGTACGGGCATCCCGTGGGTGAACCTGTGCCCCCGTTCTATGTAAGCAACACCCTGCTCATCTTAAACCCACCCGTTGCGGGTTCAAATTGGGCGAGTTTAAAAGGGTTTTATTTTTACAAGCTACAGACAAGTTGGCGGGCTATGGGTTTTTTTGCTCATCCTTATTCTCAAGTTTGAAGATACATGAAGCAAATTTTCATTTTCTCAAAATCCAAATTTTATTCAAGGTACATTGTATTTTAAATCTTACATTAAAAAAATATTACCTAATAGCCTTGAATGCAACTTGGAATCTCAAAATATTAAATTCAAAATTAAAACAAACATCAAGGCTTAATTCAAGAAACATGGAGATTCAAAAGTCAAATTTGTCAATTAATAAACAATTTTTCTCATAAATAAAATCAACCAATGAAAAGATAATGATGGTAACGGAGGTGGAAATGTTGACTTGGTAGCCACATCAACCCTTATTAATTTACACATAAGATAATCCAATTGAGTTGAATTGGTAAGGATTATTTTCTAAAATCTTTTGTGCTTGATGGTAGTGGAGAAGAGTACGTTGACTTGTCACTCACATCAGCCCTTATTTAATTTACACATAGGATAACTCAATTATGAGTTTGACTGATAATGATCATTTTCTAAAAAAAAATGAAAGGATAAGGATTGAGTTCTAAGTGAGTGAAAATTTTAAAGAATAAGTCGCATAAAACCATATTTGAGAAATTGAGTTACAAGTAGGTTAAAAGGTGAAAGATGGACAAATTTATTTTACCTTTCATAAATCATAAATACTGTTATTTACTTTATTAGCAAGTGGTGTGGCGCCCTCAAATTGTGTCTTTTTATCCCTTGTTTATTATGTGTTATAGTGCCAAATGAAAGATAATATTTAGGCAGTGTTGGGTATTTGGAAAAAATGTCTTTTTTAAAAAAATGGAAAATACAATTATCTAATTTCATTTATTTTTTTTAAATGTGCTCCTCATTTACAAGGAGGAAAGCAATTTCACATACCAAACATTGCTTCACAGGTTTGGGTTGTTTTTTCGAGTCAATGATCCTGTCACTTCTAAATTCTAATAGATAATTTTCCAATTTGCTAGAACAAGAGTGGTTGTTGATCTTCAATGAGGGGAAAAAAATTTGTAATATGTAATCAGAAGTATTTTATTTTTTGGGGTTCGAATTTACAAAATTTTGCAATATAATAATACGAATAATATAATTTTTTTTCAAAAACTTCTGTTTTTTTCGTTTCAATAATAAAGTTGTTCTAGTGCAATTAGTCTAATGGCAAGAACAGATTTTTCGTCCAATTAACGTCTAGAAGCATTGTTCATTTGATTTAGGTTTAGATTAGGTTCTTCATTTAATGGTTATTGTAAATTTGTATAAGCTTTTATAATGTAAATTGTTAAAATTAAATACATATGTTCATTTGTTCTATAAGTTCACCTATGAACTTGATCAAATAGAAATAAACAACTTGACGTAAATTGTATCTGAAAAGACTAAAGGTTAATTAGTACGCGGCTATTTTCTTAATCAAGCAAACTACACTTACATATATAGTACAAATGACAAACACATTTTCACATTATACACAAAACATTTAATAGTAAATACACAAGACAATAATAGAGAAGTTAAACTTTCACCAGTAGTTGTCCAAGTGTGATTTCGTCAAACTGGTCTGCAGAATATGGTTTACGCCTCACAAGTTCCAAACATACTTGTTCCATGGTTGGACGACCACATGGATCTTCATTCAAGCAAGCCAGTGTTATCTTTGCAATCAGCATCACTTCCTCGACAATTAGGTTTGAGGGTGAAGAAAGCCGATTGTCCAACACATCCTTCAATGGCATATTATAGGATGTTGGAACCTCTGTCGACAAAGAATGGATAAGCTCCCCGGGATGTTTTCCCATTAGGATTTCCAATGCGAGAACACCAAAGCTATAAATATCACATTTTTCATTCACTTGCATTGTAAATGCAATCTCTGCAACATACATGTTAAAGAATGAGAATAGTTATATATACTGTCCTTAATATAAAATTTAATTTAATAAAGAAATGAATTACAAAGTCAATTTTATATTAAGGAACGAACAGAGTTTTGAATTCTATAGAATAATAATAAAATTGTTTAGCTATGGATAAAAGGGGGGCCTTACCTGGAGCAGCATAACCAAAGGTGCCAGCAAATGATGAGGTCATGTTGTTTGAGTCAAGATTTAGGAACTTTGCTATTCCAAAGTCAATGATGTGAGCTTTTTGATATTCAGAATCTAACATAATGTTCTTACTTGATATGTCACGATGAACTATGGGGCACGAGAGACCATGATGCATATGGAATAATGCATCAGCTACACCTCTAACAACATTCACCCTCTTGTCCCAATCAAGTATAGCTGCTTGCTCACGGTTTTTCAAAATCTCATCCAAACTACCTCCCTCTAGGAACTCATAAACCAAGAATGATAGCCGTGAATTCCAGAAAAACCCAAGTAGCTTTACTATGTTACGATGTTTGATTTCAGTTAAAGCTTGAATTTCTCTTGAAAATGCTTCAAGATTGGAGATATTTGTATTACAATTTGGCTGAAGTTTCTTCACAGCAAAAAATTGGCCTTCAAATAACTCAGCCTTGTAAACATTCCCTTGTGCTCCCACCCCAACGAGATATTTGTCATTAAAATCTTCTGTAGCCTCGATAACCTTTCCACGTAAAGTTTCCCCATCAAAACCCCATATACAGAAAAGACTTGGAGGACTTAATTCTTTGTCATCCTCGCACTTGGCTTTCTTTGAGTTTCGAATTACAATACAACAAATCCCACCCACCACTAGCACAAAAGCAACAAAACATAGTAATAACGATATCAATAGCTTCTCTATTTTATTCAGATGACGACCCTGTTGGTCACTTTTATGTTTAATTATGCATAGCTCTAGGCCAGAGACATTACCGCATAAAGCTGTGTTGTTTCTCACTGCCTCAAATGTAATATTTCGAAAGGCAAGAGTATTTGGAAGAGGTCCTTCCAAATGATTGTACGATATATCAATAGATGTCAAACTTGACATGTCATCAAAAGTTGTTGGAATGGAGCCAGAGAGATAATTATGTGAAATGTTCAAATCTCGCAGCATCTTCAATGTTCCAAGTGATGTTGGTATTGTTCCCCTCAACATATTCTCGCTAAGATCAAGTTCTTGTAATGCTTGCAACTGACCAAACTCAAAAGGGATATTTCCTCTGAATTTATTTTTGCTCAAGTTCAAGAACCATAGCCTATAAAATCTTCCAAGCTCCTTGGGGATTGAACCAGTGAAATTATTTGATTCCACCATCAATTCTTCAAGTTGATTTAATGATCCTAATTCTATTGGAATCTCGCCTGAAAATTGATTGTTGCTTAAAGAAAGTCTAGTCAGAGAGGTCATCTTCCCAAGTTCCTTTGGAATTTCTCCTGTCAATTGATTTGATGAGACATTAAATTCCCCAAGATTGGTTGCCCCTCCAACTTCTGGAGGTATACCTCCAGAGATATTGTTATTGGAAATCCTTAGTGATGTAAGCCTAGAGCACTTTCCCCATGTCCACGAAATTTGGCCATAGAATTTATTGCCGCTCAAATCAATGTATTTCAAATTTGGGTACACACCAAAATCACTTGTTATATTTCCAACCAATCGGTTGTTATCAAGTCTAAGTCTGATAAGGCTAGAGCAATTCTTCAAGGTTTTTGGAACTGGACCAGTGAATTTATTGGAACATGCAGTGAAATGTTCGAGTGATCCACCAAGGCAAACATCTTGAGGCAAATGGCCAGTTAAGTCACTCTCACTAAGCTCTAAATTTGTCCATTTTGTGATGTTATTAATCTCCATTGGAATCTTTCCACTCAGTTTGTTCTTGTTCAGATCCAAGATCCTAAGATGTGTTAGATTTCCTATGGCGGCTGGAATAGTTCCAGAAAGAGTGTTATTTCCAAGCTTAAGTTCTTCTAATTTGACCAAGTTTCCTAGGGAAGATGGAATTGGCCCCCAAAAGTTATTGACCGACAAAGTCAACCAATTGAGATTTGTGAAGTTTCCGAAGAAGTCTGGTATTGGTCCATTAAAATTGTTATCTGACAATTGCAAACGGATGAGAGAATGAAGATTCCCAAATTCATAAGGAACTGGACCCGAAAAATTATTCCGAAAGAGGGAAATATATTTTAACTTGGCCAAATTTCCTATTGCACAAGGGATTTTGCCGTTCAAGAAAGTGTTTCTTTGCAATGAAAGAACTATGAGATCATTTAACATCCCAATCTCTTTTGGGACTTTCCCTGTGAGATTATTCTCACTAATAGAAAGCAAGTTCAGAGTAGTCAACTTTCCTATTTCTGGAGGTATAGAACCACTCAAGAAATTATGACTCATATTAAGTGTGAGAATACAAGACAAGTTACCAATCTGGCTAGGAATAGTCCCAGAAAACTCATTCTGACTTATATCTAAAGCTTGGAGTTTAGTAAAAGATGAGAAGTTGAGACTGTGAAGTGTACCTGGTATCCCCAACTTCGTAAGATTTATTATGGAGACAGACATGGATTCATCACATGTAATTCCTTTCCGGTTCCTGCAAGGATCTGTTCCATTATTCCAAGAAGACAAGGTGGGAATGCCTTGGTTCCCAAGTGTAGACTTCCACTTTAAAAGAGCCATTGCTTCATCAACACCAGCGAGTGATGAAGATAACAGAGAAGTACAGAAGAAGAAGAAGAAGAAGAACATGGGGAGGATCTGGGATAGTGCCAGAAGAATTGGAAGAGATGAATCAGTCCTATTGAACCTGAACTCCATGACTTGGCTATATATGCAATTCTACTGTTTAAATTGAAATGAAATCACAGAGAGAGGAGAATCAATAAATTGAGTGTGATAATAAATGGAGAGTTGGAAGTCTGTTTATAATAAAAATGTATTTGCATATACAGTACTCATCCATCCCTTATTTCTATAAGATCCAAATTTTCTAATTAGTCTGGCCCTTTTTATAAGATTCACTTTATCTCAATATTAAATAATTTTTTTACCCATTTTACCCTTAATTATTATATCCTTACTTATTATCTTATAATCATTTTACCTTTAATTAAAAAATATACTCATATAATTCTTAATGTAAGAACTATTTAATTCAGTTGGTTAGATTAAGGAAGTTGGTTAAAGTAGTTAATATGTTATTTTTTTCTAAAATAACCTAATCATTTTCCTCAATTCCCTCTCTCTCTCTTATTTGATTATTGTTAAGGGAGTATCATAGGGATAGTTTGAAAAAATAATGATAAATATGTTTTACATTTAGGACAAAGATAAACTCACATATTAGATCTTACATTAAGGATATGATGAATATATATTTTACATATTTATTAATTTTAATTTTATTAACACATTTTAGCTATTTAGATATTATAATGAGAGATAAAGAGAGCACAAGAAAATTCATGGAGATGATATTATAAAAAGCACGTTTGATCTATAAATTTGATAGAAAACCATAGTTGATTTTTGAAATAATATTTTAAGTGATTCATTATACTTGTGAATTTCAATATCATCCAAATCTTATATGGCCTGTTTATTATAACATTACAAAATTATGTTCATATAAATTGAGATAAACATAATGTTAAAAAAATAGTTTATATGTTAATTCAAATAAACCTTTAGTCCTTCTACCCACCCACCCACTCTTTAACGATTGCAGTTTACCGTACAGTTTTGAAGGGCCCTACAAAGGGCATTAGAGTTTAAGAGCTTTGCATACTTTTCAAAAGCCCACCATTGCTTACCAAGTTAGTTGAATTAGCAAGGAAATATTGTTGATGATTGAAGATATGACTTGACCTGGTAAACCCTTGAAAATTAACTATGGTAAAAAAAACCTCTCTTCCTTAGTGTTTATTCATTTTTTTCCTTTTTTGCTAACTTCCTTAGTTTAACCAGTAGTGGTTTTTCTTTTTATTTAAAAACACAATAACAGAGCATTGCTTACTTTTCAAAGTCGTTGCCTATTTTCAACCGTAGCTGTTGTCTCTATACCTCTATGGTCTATACCTCCTTCCTTGTCCTTCCAATAACGTGAAGTGCAGTAAAATTTATTTATTTTTAACGTCATTTATAATCTACCAAGTAAGATTGTAAAAAGAGTTTTACCTCGATCTACATTAATACGATTTTCCAACGTCAATACAAATAAGCCGATAGTTGAACTTCCTATTATCATTTGCCACAAAACACTCACATACTCCTAATTAAATCCGATAATGATTTAATATGATTAATTAGATAATCATATAAGTACAAGGTACTTCCATATGATAATGCTTGAAAGATGGTTGCGAAAAGGTGTGGTAGATTTTTTTTTCCTATGGAAGTTATAATGCCCAATTGTGATTAACTTTATGTTATCTATGATATGGAATCAAATAATTATAAAATTTCTTTCTTAACCAAACGTTTTTTTTAAATAATATCAATATCATTACTCAATACTCGTAAGAGTACATCGAAAGAGACAGAACCTTAAAATTATCCTCCTTCATCAATTGCGAGCTATAGGCTAATGAGTGGGAGTGACCTGGATACAAAAATTTTCAATCATCCGATGGCAACTCTTTGCTAAAACAAATCATATCCTCCCTGTACTTTTGGTTGATCTCAACATGAGTCTTTGTACAGGCTCTAGCACCATCAACAATATGTACCCTCTGAACGATGGTTGCTATCTAGTGATTACGTTAATAGCTTTAATGCAAGCACTGTATATGATTATGTTCTATAGCATGTATTCCAATAAAGATGGAGACCATATAGATGATTCTAATCATTTCTACAATTACAACCGGAGTCGATGTTGAGTTTATAGTTGTAACCACATATCCATATGCTTCTTTGTCCCATATCACACCTCCACGACTACAGTTACTATTGCATAGTACAGACCCATCTACTTCAAGCTGAATGAAGTCACGCTTAGGTTGTTAGTGATTCAGTAGCTTGAACACCTGTTACCATAGAATTGACAATGATGGAGTAAATCCTCATTCCAACAAGCTCGAAATAAACTGTTCTGTGCATTGTTATGTTCCTTTGAAATTGCTTCGCCAAACACTTTGTTTCATCTCAATACCTATATGTCCTGCTAGCACATACATGCATAAAAGAGTTGCTCACTGCACCTCAACCCATTTCATAAGTCAGGTTCCATTTTGCCCATTCAGCCCTTGTAACGGGGGTGGGGGAAAATGTCTATCGGTGTGAAGACACCTCGGATTTCCATCGATTGATGGAATTTGGACAATCTGGAGCCTCCTTCTTGTATGCACTTGAACGGTCATGTTGCCTCTACTGCCAAAACTCGTCTCATCTTGAGTTCTATTGTATGGGTTCTAACATATTTAAACAGCCACATGAAAGATTTTATCTTCTCTGTCACAAACCACCTCCACAAGATTTTTCATATATATGTTGTCATTCGCTAAAGTGGATCTGTAAGGAGGAAACGATATGCAAGTTTAACAGAAAAACAACCATCAATGGATTATTTCTACTAAAATTTATGCTCTCCTCACATGGTGGGATGCACACAAATGATTCAATAAACAATACCCTGAGGCAACCAAGCATTAAGTTTCTTTCTGTCCCAATCTCCTCAAAAGTTAACATTATCCACCACCATCTCATTACGGTCAACAAGGCCTTCATAACCGGGAATCAAGTCAATAAGTGGTTGATTCAAAAGGGACTGGTTCTCAAGCCAGAAGAGAAGAGGTACATTGTCGTTTCAAACCAGAAAGAAGTAGATTAACCAAACGTGAAACGTTTCAATAGCCGACTTTCCACATGCAATTTAGCCCAACCAACTTTTTTTTTGCCAGAAGCATTAATCCAATTTTTCTCTTCCCCTAACGACACACACGAAATATCAATGCCGATTGGAACAGGAAATCGGTGAACTGGAGCATGATCCGTTTTGATTCAAAGGTTGAACCGAATCAATCCGATCAACCCGTCCGTTTGGGTGGGTTGACCGAGTTATATTTTCATCTGCATCAACACTAAATGATGTTACTTTAATAGTTATTTTCCAAAAAAAAAAAAAACCGAGTGAAGACTTCCAATCCACTATCAGCCTGTTGTTGTCGTCCTCTTTCCTCCTCGCCACTCACGTTGCTGTTGTCTTCGCCTCATCTTGCTATTGTTGTCGCGCCCCTTCCTCCTCCTAGCTAGTAGCTACTCTGCTGGCCTCGCCTCACTGTTGCGGTCACTCTTCTTCCTCCTCCTAGACCATAGCCACTCTGTCGTCGATATTGTCGTCGCCCTCCTTCCTCCAACGATTGGGTGATTCATGATCATCAGCAGCAGCATACTTTAGCTTGGTGAAAAGTTGTGTACGTGAAACTGTAAATCACTGGATCAGGAAGGGAAGAGAGAAAAGTTTGAAACCAAAAAACAGATGGGGACTTAAGGTAAGAGACTCAACAGAGAAGAATGAAGCATATGGTGAAAAGAGAGGAGTTAATGAGTGTCAGATAGAGAGAAGAAGGAGGGTTGTGGGGTTAATCATTAACGAGTGTTAGAGAGAGGGAGAGGGAAAGAGGGATATAATGGCATGGGTAAAAGACTCAATAGAGAAGGAGGAGGCATATGGTGAAAAGAGAGGAGTTAACGAGTGTCAGATAGAAAGAAGAAGGAGCCGTTAACGAGTGTCAGAGAGAGAGAAGCAGAGATCCATGATATCTTTGGGAGACTCCCTCCTCTCAATAACAAGTAATAACTGCTTAAATAATATAAAATAAATTAATAGTTAAAATTAGTTAAAAATAATGGAAGTGTAAAAATGTCTGTATTTTAATATTATCAATTAAATGTTATTATTTAAAAATAATCGGTTTAATTCCGGTCTGATTCTGATTTAACTCATTGATTCTTGAACCACAGCCTCAACTGACTTATGCCTCGTTTGGTACGCAGAATTCATTTTGATGGATATGGATATAGAAATGGATATGGATGTGGAAATGGAAATGGAAATGAGGTTTAAAAGTATGTTTGGTATGTCATGGAAATGAGGTATGATTTTTAGATGAAAAGACCTAAAAGCTCTTCTAAATTAAAAAATCTTTTT